>APFE031428814.1:111904-124904 GCA_000404065.3 Pinus taeda
CCCCCCCCGCTCCCCCCCCGCATGGAGGGGTGTACAAACTTCCTGGGGTATACATCTGACTAAAACAAAGACCTCTAAATAATCATGCTCCACACCCAACATTAGTTACCTCTGTTGAGCCTTCTATGTCTTCCTTTTCTGAAATAGGATTGAACCTTAGCCTTTTGATCTGTCTGCCTTCATACTGCACATTGGATGTGTCCATGCCTGAAGTGGAGGCTCCCTCTCTGTTCCTCTTGGGATTCTTTTCCTCATTCTGAGGAGTCTGCAAAACTGTAGGGGTACTCATGGTTGCTTCTTGTTGTGGTACCTACAGGAATGAGTTTTCATCATGCTATCTCTCTAGATCAATCAAGGTATTTTCAACATCTACCTTTGTGCTATCCCTATCTACAAGAGTGCTTTCTAACCACTCAAATTGATTTGCATATATTTCTATCTCTGGTATTGGGTGATGAATGTAAGGTCCCAGTTTGACCTTTTGTCTAAGTATGGTCATAAAACCTTAAGGGTCATATCTCCACATAAAACTATTTTGGAACTTCATCTGTTGCAGAATCAGATTTGCCTCCTACCCTACTTCCCTAGAATTGCAAATGAAAGGGCCTAACTGGTTTTTGACAATGAATTGTGTTCTTTTCTTAGCTGAGACAAAATTGACTTCATCAGAATTCATTATCTGACTATAATATTCTAGAGAAAATAACCTCATTGGGAGGTATTTGGGGAGTTTATATGAGGCAAGTTGGCACCCATAGATTCTTATTTCTATGTGGTTTTGGTAAAGGTACCAATCTCCCACTTTACTTTGCTTGGACAACTGGAGGACTCTTTTGATATCTTGACTTATTTTGGGTGGAGGAATTCCTATCAACATGGTCATGTCTGGATGGACAAAAGAGTCAATGAAGTTTGTATAGATGTATGGTGAGGAATACTTATGGAACAATGGAGTCCAAAATATGACAAACGTGGGTTGGCCTCTAGTATCAAGCTTCTGGAGGGTGAAAGGGAATCTATCTCACTAATAGTACAAAAACATATGTTATAGTACAGATGAGTATTTGAATACTCTCTCATTGTGCATTCTGGTAAACTGTTCATGCATCCTCTCAGCTATGAACTGGGCATAATTGTATATAGTAGCAGAAGGCTTTCCTGGGGTGAAAATGGACATGAAGGCCAAGATTAGCTCATCAACAAATTCATCAGTGGTGCAGCCAAAAATACATGATATCATAGTCACAATGTGCTTTCCCCTTTCAGACAAAATAGCAAAAACATATGGAGGGGCATCTTTGGAAATGTGTTTCTCTTCTACAATGAAAGTTTGGAACAATTGGGCGAATTTTCATGGACTCAACTTGGCATACTAGTCTAAGAAATCTTCAATTGAGAGTGGGGTTAGGTTTGGACCTGGTTGGACTTGTAACATCTCATTGATTGATTCAGTTGTGATAGTAAACAAGACTTTTTGGTCAGGGGACATTATAGCTCTCTGGCTGGGAATGTAATAGGCATGGCACATATGGACAATTTCAGGAAAAATATGTACTTGGGGAAATTGGTATTTGGGAAAATTGGATTCCCAAAGACCAATGTCATCAGAATGGTTTAGATATATGTCCCTACTCAAACAATGAAGTTTGAGTAGGACCTCATATGCACTGGTATCTCTGATTTGAAAATCCCAGTCCACTAGGGGGAGGTGGTCTAGGTCCAAATGGGGAGTTGTGATAGGTCAGACATCCATGGCGACAGGGGCAACCATAATTCAGTTCTTGTGGATTTGAATTTGGCAGGGTAGGGTTGTATCAGAGGGTAGGAAGGAAATTTGAAAACTTTGATAAGGGCTTGGGTATGTGGTATTAACTTGAAAGTATTTTTAGATTAATTTTACTTAATTAAAGCACTTTAAGAGTGAACGTTTTCATATTTTGAAAGCGTGTCTGGTAATTCGTTCACAAATACCTGGAGTTTAGGTGAATTGACTTCAAACTGGTGTTCTGGACGATGACAGAAGGTTGAAAGGGCTCTGAGAGCTTTGAAGGTGGTCTATGCAACTTCTTTGAGGATTGAAATGCAGTTAATTGGTAGTTTTCAGGTTTGTAGGTGTCGCACTGGTTTGCAGAGGTTTTCAAAGAGCTTGAGCGAAAAAAAAAATAAAAAAAAAAATGAAAAAGAGCTTCTCGACCTTTTTATTAAGCAACGGTCACTTTTTGGCTAGCGATTTTATGAACGAACAATAGGTGGTTTATAGGGTTGAGGAGGGAGGCTGTTTCCCAGGCCATTGAACCACTTTTGTGGAGGAGGCAGTATTGAGGATGGGTCACCCGATCTACTCCATCACTTGGCATGTAGCATATGGGGTTTGAGGCAAAACCGCTTTATCAGACAGGTAAAGGTTGGGCGTTGGGTGGATCTGATATGGATATGGACCGTTAGATGTGAGCGATGATGATCAGACGCTAGTCGGGTGAAGAAGATGCATGGATGAAATGAACTGAGGTGTTGGGGGGCCTAGGGCTTTAATCCTCGACAGTTTTGAATTTATTAAGACTTAATCACGGGTTTAATTAATCGGGCGGAGTTTAATGATGGGATTTACCCAATATTACCGAAAACTAGTAAGTTAAGTGAATTTTGTCAGGGTTATGAAGTAAAGGGTCAACTATAGTTTATAATTAAACTAAGGGTTGGGATATTGATATAGGGGATTTAATTAATATACAGGAAAAGGTATATGGGGATTTATATAATAAAGTTAAAAATTAATATAAAATGAGTGGAGTGAGCATACCCTTAGCATAAATGTAAAATTTGTGCATTTTATTCACATACATTTCATACTTAGGATAGAACACTTTTGTGGGTTTTTTGAATGAAATAGAATTTAACATGGGGGTTTTTACTTTTCCTAGGCAAATGAAGTTTATCCTTAGGAAAAGGGTTTTTATTAGGGTAATGAGGGGGAAATGAATTTCATGAAGGGGATTCTAACACTTGATGTCCATAAGTCATTAAGCCGAGGGTCCAGTCCCACCAAAAGTTAGAGAAATGCTCTAAGCCTCTTTGACTTGAAGAATTTAAAGTACTAGAACATAGTTGTGGATAGGAAATTAGTAAGTAAGGGGAAAAATGAATAAGAGGGAGTTAATCAGATTAACTTGCAAACCTTTTTTTTTTCTCACATAATTGATCATACATATTGAAATATGTGTCTAAACATGATGCATGTGTTTTGATCCAGTCAACTTTATACTTTAGCAACCTTTCTTCTACTTACCCATTTACTTACCCTAACATTTTTTCTTCATTTATTTGGGTGCATTTAGGCTAGCAAACCCTTATCCTACCTTTTCTTTTATAAAACAAACTATCTACTTATAACCTTATGTCTTCCAAGGGCTTAGATTAAGCTTAGGAGCTCCTTTTATTTCTCTACCTATCTACTGATCTGCCAAGATTAAACTGTTTGGTCAGATTTTATTCTCTAATTATAAACATAAAATTCAATGCATAATATAATCAAGATTAAACAGTTTGATTATCATGGATTGTGGCATGAATAACAAGCTACACACAATCATTATTATGCATAAAAGTAAATATTAGTGGCATTTAGACTTGCACACTTTCATGGTATCTTTTTGTTTTTGGGGTTCATATATTTTCATTTTTTGACCTTCTCTTATTATTTTTGTCCTTTGATATTTCTTTTAGGACATACCCTCATTACATTTTTTAATTTTTTAATATGGAAAATATTTGCAGAAAGCAAAGGTATGTACAATATTACAAGGCTTAACCTTAGTCATTCAAAATTATGACTCTTATTGGTATAGGAACCTAACAAAAATTATGTTGCATTATTGAAAACAAGTGAAGTAGGAATGTCGAACCTAGAAATCATATTCTGCTGAACGAAACAGATGACTTCCTAATCATTCACCTGTTTAAGCGAAATTGTTTCTGTCCACTGTGTAAAGTAGTCAGTGGTAGTGAGAATATAGTGGTGTTTCTTTGACGAATGTGGAAATATTTCTCTAATAACATCCAATCCCCACTATTCAAAAGGTTCTTCCACTATGATAGGCAGCAATGGGGCGACTGACTTCTTGTTTCGGCCAACAAACCTTTGACAAACTAGACAATTGCAAGTGTAAGCATGAGCATCTTTAAATAATGTAGGGCAATACAAATCAGATTTCATGATTTTATGTGCAGTTGTGTTTCCCATAAAATGTCCCCCTACTAGTCCATCATGGAGATCACTCAATACTTTCTCTAAATCGTGTGCTTCCAAACCCCTAAGAAATACTCCATTATGGTGCTTTCCAAAAATCACCGCATGCACCAACTGGTAAGATAACTCTTTGAGTCTAAGTGACCTCTTCTACCATGTAAATAAATGGGAGGGAACGGTGCCATGCTCAAGGTATTGGCACATATCTGCGTACCAAGAGTTTGTGATAATGGTGGGAGAATTTTGCTCTACATTATACGGTTCAATTTCTTGTTCCCATCCAGAAGGATCTTCTTCTTCTTTTGCATCCACTGCTTCTGCTACTAGTTAACATAGACCATGGCCCTTTATTGTATGAATTTTTTTGATCTCTAAATCGTACTCTTGTAAACCCGTCAGCTAGTTCACTCTTCTCTCACCCATCTCTTGTTGAACAAACAATGATCTAAATGTTAGGTGTAGAACAAAGATAATACAATGATTTTGCAAAAGATAGGGCCGAAAGTGCTTCACCACCTTGTATACTTTGTAAACTTGTTTACCAATGGTGGGATAGTTAATTTTAGGTCCTTGAATACACTTCTTGTTGTTCTGATCATCATTTTGTGTAAGCATAGTGGTGAGAGAAGTGTCAGAAGCAAAAGTGTAGGGTAGAAAATATTTTTTGAAATATGGGTTGTATAGAGCATGTGCTTCTACGATAGCTTGCTTGATATGGGAAAATACCTCCTTTTCCCTTTTATCCCATCTATAGATTTCACCCTTCTTCGCCATCTCCTGTATTGGCTTGAAAATATGAGCATAATTAGAGATGAACTTACAGAGGATGTTGATTTTTCCCATGAAGGACTGCATAGCTTTCTTGTTAACTAGGAAGGAAATATGCATAATTTCTTTGACCCTCTTTGGGTCTAATTTAATCCCACTTTTAGCAATGATGTGGCCCTATAAATTACCCTTGGACAATGTGAAAATACTATTTTTGGGATTAAGGGATATCTCGTACTTACAACATCACTCGAAAAGTTTCCTCAAATGGAGTATGTGTTTGGACATATTCTTAGAAAACACCATAACATCATCGAGGTAGGCCACCACACCTTTTCCAATCAATCCACGAAATGCAATTTCCATGGAGTGTTGAAATGTTCCACCAGAATTAATCAACCCAAATGACATTCTCTTGAATGCAAACGTACACCACTTAGTGCAGAATGTTGTTTGGAGTCTATCAGGCTCTAAGACTATAACCTGGTTATATCCTAAATACCCATCTAATAAAGAAAACATCTCTTACCCTGATATATTTGCAGTATCTATTTCATAAATGGCACGGGGTAGTTGTCTTTTTTCGAGGCATGGTTCATGTTACGGAAATCAATGCACAAGTGGATCTCCCCAGACTTCTTCCTTACTAGTAAAAATTTTGATACCCAAGTAGAATGTCTCACTTTATAAATTATCTGAGAATCCAATAACTTCCTTAACTCCTTTTGAATGAGAGTCTCAAGTGTTAGATGTACCTTCTGCAACTTTTGTTGGAACAACTTGGCCCCTTCTTTGATTGGGATTACACGATAGATAATTCACATGTCATAAGTTTTGAGCTCATCATACATCCACGCGAATACATCTCAGTACTACTTGAATAAGAGAATAAAATACTATCGCTCTTGTGGTGTGTAGCAAGTACCAAGATTGACAAACTTCAGATATATTTCTAATCCCAAATTGATCTGCTCGTGCGACAGCATTGAGCTATGGGTCTTTCCATTGAATGGCCCTTGAAACTGATTCTGCAAGTCATACAACAATTTTAATTATACCTCGCCTTTTGGCATGAAGTTTTATTTGCTTGTGATAGCTACATCCTGCAATGCCTTCTCATGCTTGTCTTCGTCAAAAATTACATCTTTGAATACATCAGCGTTCGCCATAAGGTGAAGTATTCGTTGGTCATCATTGAAAATGTGTAAATTAGTAATATTATCAAGGACGAGTGGCTTATATATAACTTCTACATAAAAACCATCCCTAAGTGGTGATAACCTAGTAGCAGCATTTTCCAATGCATCCACAGCTCCATTACACATTGTAAGAACAAAGATAATATTAAATATTGGAAATGTGAAATCAAGCACCATACTTCTTGTGCTTTTGAGATGAGGTGACACATAATTTATGGTACCACGTACCTATCATACAACATTTTTTGAGTCACTTATTTCTTTGAGAACCACAATGTTGAGGTCTATGGCTCTTTGCAAACCCAAGATGCGTGCTTTGTATTCTACAGTGTTGCTCGTGCACTCAAATCCTAAGCAGCTAGAGATCAAATGTTTGCTCTGTCACATGTCTATTAAAACACGCCCAGCTCTAAAGTCCTCCTGTGTTTTGGAACCATAAAAACACAATGTCCACATACCATATATATAAGGGCTACATACTACACTAGTCCTATCATTATTATTACTACTAACTGTAAAAATATCATTTTCACCAATTGGACTAGGAAGGAGCTCCAGCTATGTATCTTGTGGGATTGGGGATGGTTGAGCAAGATGACACCCCAATTTAGTTTCCAAAAAGAAGTTGCCAAAAATGAGATATACTAAATCCATTAGCTCATTCTCTCCCTCTATGGGAGTTACCATGTGTTTCATGTACCGCTATGAGTTCACCCATATCAGATTGTTTTTCCCTTATATGGAAGCCGCAAATGTGACCAGTACATCAAAAAATACCTCTATAAATTGTTTGACTAGTCGCTACTCAATAATACACCATATGCTTCCAAAATGTCCACAATTACTATATTTAGACATTGGTGAACTCGGTGATATGATGATAAATGAATAAACACATTTTTTAGTTCACCGATTGCATGGACAAGAGTCCTGTCCAGTTGTATGATTTGTGCATCTATTTGTTCCCACTTTGCATTGATTTTCTTCACCATGGATAGGGTAATTATGTTTACTGATGCACCAGAATCAAATAAGAAACTATGTACATTATAATTGAAAATTTCAAATGTCAGCAAAAATAGAGGGCAGAGTGTTTTTACATCGAATGTTAAATAATTAAGTACAAACTCTAGAGAACCAGAGGACTTACCATATTCATATCACTTCTGTGAAGAAGCATCGTTACGTAAGATGGATTATCCAAGCTCATGTAGGAGCATGTCACATTAGCTTGCAATATTTTTTAATTAGAAAAGTGAGATATTCGTGCAAGCTTTGTACATCTTTTCAACTATGTTGCAATCTAGTGTGGGAGAGATTGTTGCAGTGTCTAGGGGAGTTGGCTTGTTTCCTACTTCTGGAGTGATGGACTTACTTTTATACTTGTGAAATTACCTTTCGCTGTCACTTCATTTCCATTCTTTTTCTGAGTGTTCTGCATTGAGTTGATGGGCACACTGATCTTCCTTAACAAATGTTCTTTCAATTTCTACTTCGTCAACACTTGTGTGGGAGCTGACCCTTGGATTCTTAAGTTATATCGAGTGTTTTTCTTATGGATCAGGTCATCACTCAATGGTTTATTATTGGAATTTCTCTTTCCAGCTGTGAGTACACAACTGAAATTTTTCACTGCATGCCCCATGCTTGGAGTCTCCTCGATCACAACAATTTCTTCCTTTTCTTCCACAAGCTCGATTTGCTCATCAGTAAGCACTATATCAATAAAATGCACAGTTATAACATTCATGTTGTGGTTCCATTGTGGGCATGTTTTTTTTGAATGATATTCTTGATTAAATGAATAGTACCGATCCATGCCCATACTCTTGATATTCAGCACAACATTTGAGATTTGCACAAACTTGTCTAGCTAGTTGTTGTTGATGCTAGAGTTGGAAGTCCTTCTGGACAAGTTGAACTTGGGAGAATTGCGACTCACAGTGGCCTCGCTTGACCTTTGTTTCAATTCTACCAACTCATTGGATAGAGACTTGATAGTGCGGGTCAAGATTTCAAGATCAATTACTTCCTTTACCTTGGCCTTGCTTATGGAGGCCTAAGACCTTTTCTCCATGTCTTTGGAGTTCTTTGTTGATTCATCATCTACGATGAATCCAATCGCAGTCAAGTCATTTTCAACTATGATGACCTCTTCAAACGTTTTAGCCAAAGTTGGTTTTAATTCTTGTTGTTAAAGAAAATTTTAAATAGTTGATAATGATGGAGTCATGAGGTTTTTTGTTTGTTGGAAAATTTCTCAAGATACTGTTAAAACATTGATTGAAATCGTTCACCTTTTATTTTTCTCCAACTTTATATTTCCCAGCTCTTTTAAAATCATGGTAGGGGTATTATCATTAACGAATTTTTCAAGAAATAGTTTCTTAAAACCCCTCCAATTTTGGATTGAGTTTGGAGGAAGGCTATGATACCATACAGTTTCTCTGCCATATAAGGTATACGTACCTCAAGTGTTTGCAGGTGTAGGTAGAATTTGTTTAGATGGTCCTCCAATTTATTGTGTTGTCAGGGTCATACTTTGTTAGTAGCTTCTCTAGGTGCCTCGTCATTGTGTGTAACACACCCGGTAATGCAAGTGGGCCCAAAATCATCCAGTCTAGATCTTGGTCTACCATGTCTTCATCATTGTTTTCCCCTTCTTCGTCAGAATATGATTGGTTTTCTTCTTCTTCTTCTTCACTGCCTAACCCATGAAAAGTATCATCTAATAATACGACGTTATCACCATCACCGCCATTAAAGATTGGAGGTTTCTCTAGTTTTTTTGTATTTTTTTTAGAATCTTGTAACTCTTTAAGGGTGGCAAGAAAAAAATCTTCAACTATTGAGACCACTATCATGGTGGGGGTGTTTTTGTTCTTCTTTGGAAAATACGAAAGATTATGTACTTTGAGTATCAATTCAATATCTCTTGCAAATTTTCGGGTGATGGGGAAGATGGCTTGGATCTGGTTGTAATAGATTTCATAAGCTTGTATAGTCTCAAGCCGAGAAGAATTACCAACTTCAAGAATTTGCATAGGGGAGGTGTTGGGAATGTTACCTCCTTACAAATATCCATAATCCATGCATGGAAAACGCATTGGCCCATAAGGCTTCTTATATTAAGTAAAAGCTCCAAGATGCATGTATACAATAAACAACACTAGCTCCAATAGTGGAGCATTCTAGCCACTCCTTGCTCCTTGAAAGAACTAGCTTATCTCTCTACTACCATATGGGAGGAGCCAAGGTGAAAAGTCCTTCGCTCTTACGATGAAGGTGTATATATAACAATGAGGAAGTGATGCTTCACCTTCCTTATGAATCTTCATCTACCCTCATGATTGTTTGACTTCCTATGAATTTTTAAACTTTACATGACTCTTCATATTCCACACATGTCCTTTGGTCTTCCACTTTACAATACATTTTGTAAACATAATTTACATCATTAACCACAATGGTGTGGCATGTGACAATTCATGACATGACACTGCTGACATAGAATGTTTGATGATGTGGCAATGTCAAGCCACTGCTACTACTATGTGCTGAGGGTATGCTTGAGAATGATTTTATTTTCACCTATGCATGGCTTGGTGATAAGGAATCTTCAATGATCTCAAGTCTTGAATGGTGATTGAAAACTGGTGTCCCTTTACTTTCTCTTGATTTATTATCTTGCATACTCAACTACAAGAATGTATTTCAGCTTTTTGCACTCCTTCATTTCCTTCTTCATCATCTCTCCATGGCATGATAAGGTATTTTTTTTGTAATTCACTCATGATGAGATGACATCAGTCTGAACAACCCCTAGTCTAATATTGTGCATATTGATCTGTTGACTAAGCCAGAACTAGATGGAAAGTTGGGAAAGGGGCTCAATGACTCCACAATTGCGTAGCTCAAGTAGTTAAGGGGGAGCCTTGCACCTTAATACTACATAATGCACAATTCAAGATGGGTTGAGGGAGAAAACTACGCAATTCTAGAGATCACTTTGACAGGCTGAGGGGATGAGCATTAGGTGAGCACATTCCGTAGTTCCGGGAGACAGGGAGACTTGGCCATTGTGAAATAGTGCATATCAGGGGCTCAGGGGATGAGCTTCAGGCTAGCTACCACAAAATTTGTAGTTACGACCAAGCTGAGAGGCTGAATTGCGCAATTATAGGAGTCAAGGTCAGGGTTTGAGCACTGAAACTGCGCAGTGCAACAATATTGCGTAATGCACATTTTAGGAAGGTTTGGTGAAGCTAAGTTTCTTGGTCAGGAAGCTTTTTAGAAAATGGCTAAGTGTGGGATCGATGAGGTTGATGTGAATAGTAATGATACTTTGACTGTGATCACACACTCAGAATTTTTGATGACAAAACAACATAAATCATCTATGAAACATTAAAAATTTATTTCCCTCTATGCAATAGCTTTACGATAACTTATGACAAGTGTGACACTTAAGATACACTTTGTGACAACCATGATAGTACTTGTGCGATAGTGCTTAAAACTTAGGAAATGAGTGTGATGGATGTTTACATGGTTAGAACAACTCACTTACATAAATATGGCCTCTTGAAACCACCATAATAGGCTTATAGACATGATGCAACAACTGACATGTGAAAAGACGAAATTTTGCCTATGTTTCAAAGGGGACAAAAAATCCTCAAGAAAACACACAGAATGAGTTCCAATGTTTTTGACAACAATGTATAAGACCAAGGAAGGCTCTGAAATTGAGAGTAGACCAAAATTTTGGAGGGTGTTGTAGTAGCGACAACATATTCCTTTGTATGTTCTCTTCGCTTTATGTTATCCTTAAAACACTCAATGCAAGCCTTTCATAATTATATCATGTTTTGTCACCAGTAGCTTTAGGATACACTATCCTTAGAAGCTTTCCATATTTCAATGTTGTTCACTAAGTTGAATTGTGCTCTATCTAAGAATAAGGCCTTTGTGGGGCCACATCAAGCCCTTTTTTGTTAGTGTCCCTTATAAAATTAGTGACTCATGTGCTTCTCTTCTTCCTCTCTGATCTTGTCTCCACTCTCTCTATCTTAATTTTGATCACCATTCTTCTTATTTTCTTCACCAATGGTTGGAGCCCACTATACCACTATCTTAATTAGGTTTAGATTCAAAATAACTCATTTCAAGTGGGATTAATTACCATTATTCCTTGTCCATTCCTCATAACATTATTTTTGGTTGTTACATCCTATAGTTGTAGCTATGGGATTTCCTTCTCAACCATGCCTTTAATGCCTCAACCTATTTCCTTATTCCTTTACTAGGACATCCATTACATTGTTTCCTCTTGAGTTCACAATTCATACGTAGCATTTTCATATGTCATATCTTTTCTTCTCTAATTCAACACTAGCATTGGCATATGTCACCTCTTTCTTTTGGTACTTTAAGCATAGAAATGTTTCACATCACTTCTTCACTTCATTGGGTCAATCCTAGAATTTTCATGGTCATTTACCTTTTCCTTCTTCTCACTACATTCACTTGCTTCATATTCTAGCATTTATATTTCTTTCGTGATAAGTGAGGTGTTGCATTTAATGTCACAATATAATTGTTATCTTACTTCTATAGTAGTTAGATCTGCTATAGTTTCATCTTTATAGTATAATTGTGATCATATTAACATAGTAGTTATATGTTTTAATCTTGTTTCATAGTTTACTTGCCTCACTTTTAATAGTTAGATTTTCATGTCTCGCTTCTTGGAATTCCTTTATTATTATGCATTTCATTACATCTCACTTTCTTATTTTCTCTATGTTAGATAGGATTGATATCATATTACCTATGTATGTGATAACTTCACTTTTAGCACTACTTATTTAGGCATCAATCTCCATGAAAAAGTTAGGAATTTAGGCAAATACAAATAATGGAAATTATGATTATACCATCAATTTCTGTGTATTAGAACTAGCCAACCACACTAATATTCTCAACCCTATGCATCATTTGTTTGTTACTATTTCCATTCTTATTTTTCCTTTTAATGCTTCTCTCCTTCCTTGTAATTGCAAACCACTATAACACACAAATACACCTTAGTAACCTTATTAAAGAAGTGGGCCACCCTTTTCAACTTTTACATTGAATTGAACCCTTCAACAATATCTAATTCCATTTCATTTGCATTAATCTCACTACAAGAAAAAAATACATTGGTGAGGGTCAAAAAATATCACCATAAGCTCATTGGTTACAGACAAAAGAGCCTTTGTCACCAAAAACTAAACGTCACCAAAGGTGGCATTGCCAAAAGTATAGGTGTTGTGGTGACATTCAAAGTCTGTCACTAATAATGATTTATAATGACGGATAGTTACCATCACCATTTCATATGAGTAATGGTGATGGACCTTAGCCTCCGTCACAAAAAAATTGAATCTCACCAAAGGTGGCATCACCAAAATTAGGTGTTGTGGTGACATTCAAGGTCCGTCACGAATAATGATTATAATTTTGGATTGTAGATTACTGTGGTGTGGTTTCTGAGAGGAATTTGGATTCTCCACAGTGTTCATCTTTATATTGGTCGAAGTTTCGAGTCTAGACCCAGACTCATCATCAGGACTGTTGTACGGAGAAAAGAAAGAAAAGGGTTTTGATAAATATGTAATAGGCTAATGTACAGACAGACTGGCCGACTAAATGCCTGCTTATTGCTATTATTTCCTTTATTCATATTATTATTTAAATCATTATTTGACATTATTCATATTATTTATTATTATTAATCATT
>APFE031428814.1:156995-196554 GCA_000404065.3 Pinus taeda
GAGAGCAGAGGTATGAGACTTGCCAAGGAGGATAGTATGACTGTTGATGGAGCCATACTAACTGCAAATAGTCATGGTGACAAATTTTAGTGTAACACAGAGGAGGCATGTATAGGTAAAAAGGTAAACTACTCATTTTTAAGGACTTTTGGTTTGAAGCCTTTGTCCACATTAATAAAGAAAATAGAAAAAAGCTTGAGGAAAAATCAAAGAAATGCACCTTTATTGGATATGGTGTTAATGATTTTTTTTATCACTTATATGATTATGAAAATCACAAAATCATTAGGAGTAGAGATGTCATATTCAATGAAGAGGTTTTGTATAAGGATCAGATGCAGGAAAAGAAACATGAAAAAAAACAAAGAATAAATAGTGCTTGATGAGATCACAGAAAAAGTAAAGCTGCCTAAAAATCATAATTATCAACAACTAGAACAACAACATCAATCATAACAACAATAGGCACCTCAAACACTTGAAAGTGGTGTTAGAAGATCTACCAGGATAAGTAGACCCCTTGAATGATACTCTCCTTATTTATATTATGTATTGTTGACTGATTCTAGTGAACCAGAATGTTATGAAGAAGGAGTGTAGTTAGAAACCAAGAAGAAGTGGGAGCTAGCCATGAAAGAAAAGATGGACTCCTTGGTACATAACTAGACTTGAGACTTAGTCGTGTTTCCTGCAGATAAAATAAAATTGCAAAATAAATGGGTTTACAAGTTGAAGGAAGAAGATGAAGGTAGTAAAAGGTATAAAACTAGACATGTGGTAAAGGGGTTTTCATAGAAAAAAGGTATAGAGTTTGATGAGATATTTTCTCTTGTTATTTAAATGACTTCAATCAGAACTATTTTAAGTGTAGCAGCAACAGAATATTTTCATCTTGAGCAGTTAGATGTAAAGACAACCTTTCTCCATGGGGATTTGGAGGAAGAGATATATATGAAGCAGCCACAAGGATATGAGGTCAAAGGGATGGAAAAACTAGTGTGCAAGTTGAAGAAGAGCATGTATGGCTTAAAACAAGCTCCAAGGCAGTGGTATCTAAAATTTGACAGGTTTATGTCTGAAAAAGGTTATACTAGATGTCACTCTGATCATTGTGTTTATCTCAAAAAGAAAAATGATGGAAGCTATAGTATATTGTTATTTTATGTAGATGACATGCTTGTTGTAGGTTTTAACATGCATGGAATAAATGTGCTTAAAATAAAATTGGCAAACTCATTTGCAATGAAGGATTTGGGTGTTGCAAAATAAATCCTTGGTATGGAATAAGTAGAGATAGGAAAAATCGCAAATTAACATTGTCTCAAACTGAATACATACAAAAGGTGTTGAAAAGATTTAATATGCATAATGCAAAGCTAATTAGTACACCTTTGGCTAGCCATTTCAAACTAAGTAAGGATATGTGTCCTAGGACTTACGAAGAGATGGGTTATATGTCTAAAGTTCCATATGCATCCACAGTTGGAAGCTTAATATATGCAATGGTCTACACAAGGCCTGATATTTCACATGAAATGGGAGTTGTAAGAAGGTACATGAATAATCTATGAAAAGAACATTGGATGGTAGTGAAGTGGACTCTCAGGTATTTGAGAGGTACCACATATCAAGCATTATGCTTTTCTGGTTCAAACATTTCTTTACAGGGATATGTTGATGCAGATATGGCAGGTGATAGAGATAACATGAGGAGAACCATAGGGTATTTTTTTACTGTAGGTGGAACAACTATCAGCTAGGTTTCAAAATTGCAGAGTGTTGTTGCATTCTCAATGACAGAAACAAAGTATGTTTCTGCTACAAAGGCTAGTAAATAAATGATTTGGATACAAATATTTTTGGATGAATTGGGTAAGAAGCATGAGTTGGGCAGGTTATACAATGATATCTAGAGTGCCATTCATCTTGCAATGAAGTCATCATTTCATTCCAATACTAAACATATAAATATCAAGTACCACTTCAGATGATCAATAGGGAGATGGATAGTTGAAGCTCGAAAAGATACACACTAGACATAATCTTGCAGATACGTTAACAAAAGTTGTAACAAGGGAGAAACTGAGATTCTGCTCGGTTTCAATTGGTCTTCAAGTATGATGATGAAGATGAGAAACACTTAGGTCCAAAGTGGAGTCATTGTCCAGCAAATGAAGCGACGGTAGATTTGATATAATTAGTCTCCGAGTGGGAGATTATTGGGTGTGGAGCATGATTATCTTCTTTATTCAAAGATCTTTGTTTTAGCTGGATGTATACCCTAGGAAGACTATACACCCCTCCACACGGGCTGGTGCATGGGGGTCTTGTCCCCCCCACAGGGATCCAGGGGCGACCATCCCCACCCGGCTGGGGGGTCTAGGAGCCAACAGGCCCTTGGTGGGGTTTTAGGGCTACCGCCCCTAAAGCTAAAAAATAGATGTAAAATTTCCTTATAAAATGTTGTAATGTCATAGTCAATCTGAGTTGTTCATTAGGCAGATGATCTGATGGTAGAAGTTATGTTTAGGGTTTTTTCCCTAGAAGGTAACCCCTCGCTATATATGAGGGAATTGTATTGTGGCTATGTATATGTGTGTTCTGAGTGAGAAAGAGAGAGGAGATGGTGTGAGAGCGAAGAGGAAATTAAGGTGAATCTGTTGTAAGTTGTATCTCTTCATTTTGTCCGATAATATAAAAGGAAGGACTGGTTGTTTCTTTGTGGACGTAGCCCAAATTGGGTGAACTACATATATATGTGTCTCTCTTGTTTTATGCATTTTTTGTGTCTGTGTTTTTGCAATATTTTATGCATTCCATTGCTCTGTAATATATAATTTTCTAACATTCAATTGGATAAACTCATTATTAGGGGTTGTCTATATCAAAAATGTGCTTTGTGGTTTTTAAAGGCTTGTGGTTGGCCCTATGCATGCACTTGGCATGATGATGTGATCTGGTATCAACCATGGGAAAGGAACATACTGAATGTTGGGTTCATTTCTTTCTTTACATTTATTACAAATTTTTGAATTAGTAACTTAGCACTGGGAATGTATAGTTGCTACCCTAAATTCTACCACTCCTGAAACGCTTAAATAGAATAATATACTTATGTTAATTCTCTCAGTATACTAAACGAGACACCAAAAAAATATTAATACAATAATATAACATGAGTCAACAATTTCGTAAAGGAATTTTGCATTCCACATAGTAATAAGTGATAGGAATTTCTGGGGCTATTAATTATTTGGGATTATCCATCTAAAAAGTTATGACAATTTTTTTAATAATATTGCACTATGGTCTGAATCCCTATCTCTGGTGTTTAAGTGAACTTAGAAGAAGTATTTTGGAAAATAAACTTAGGCTATACATATGTAGCAGCTATAACAAGCTATTTTTCTAGAGTTATTATGTTTTTCTATGTTTACTCAAAGGGCCTTAATGTGAAACAAGGTTAAGAAAAATGGTCTAATATGAAAGAGACCAAGCAGTTCCTAGGAGTTGTGTAAAAGAACTTGAAATTTATCATTAGATCCACCAACAACATGTGTACGAAGACTTTGATTCTGACAATATGATAATGCAGAAGGAAAGAAAAAGTTATATTCATAGTTGATGATAGAAGTCAAAATATAGCTCAATAAATAGCAACTGAGAACAACAAGGGTGAATGCATGTGGACCATAACACTTTCACAGATCCCTTTAATGGCAAATCATAAGAATTTTAGACACATCTAGTTGTTGCAACAACTACACAGTTAGTGCATATTTGTTTTTCACCTCCTGAGCTTGCAAAAGGGAGAACAACCCCCTCAACTTGGCACAAAATTACGAGAAGATCTGAAATTTTTTCCATCTCAATATTTGTGGGGCAAGCTAAAAAAGATGTGGATGAGGCTTATTAAGTGCACATGATATGTAGATATAGAAAGGAAGCTAGTGGGGAGGTGTTATCACAAAAATTGATCATCTAGCCATAATTTACAAAACGGATCAAAGTGCACCATTTAGGGCCAATTTTAACATAGTAAAATTCCTTTCACTATGAGAAATTACTTAATAAACCACATTTATTAAGTCATTTATAATTAGACCCATGAAGAATAATTAAATAAATCACTATTTATTTGATTATCTTCTAGGAATAATTAATTAAACCATTGTTTAATTAATATTCCTTGTCACATTTGACCCAATTATGAGAAATAAATAGATAAAACATTAATTATCTTATTTTTCTCTAGGAATAATTAATTGATCACTAACTAGTTATTATTCCTTGTCAAGTTTGACCAAATCCCTTAGGAATAATTAAATAAATCATTATTATTTGTTTATTGTTCCTTAACCATATTTTTTGAGATGATAAATAAATCATTTATTTATTTATTATTTCTAAATAAAAGTTTAAATATTTTTCCTTCTAACCAAATATAATAAAATATTCCAAATGGCTAGTTCTAGAATGTGGTTAATAATATTTTATTATTGTTCATTATTCAAGAATAACCTAATATTTTGTTATAAATAGAAGGGTTTTACATTCATTCTTCACTTTTGATTATTTTCATTGTTGCACTCACTATTGCAGCTCTGATTATTATCATTATCGCACACCATTTTTCTTTTCCATTTGAGTTCTCATTGAGCTCAAACATTTAATTGTTGGCTTTACACATTATAGAGGAGAGAGACTCTATAAAAGCTAAAGACATTTGAGGATAGCCAAGAACCCATCCCATAGAGGGGAACTGGTAACATTATTTGTTCCCTTCACAGGTGTTTTTTAATAAAATGTATTCTTTATATACCTAGTTTCCATTGGATTATTTGAGTTACTTGCACATCTTTTACTATTCCATTTTGTTGTTTAAGTATGATTGTGGCATAGATCAAGGCTTTGGTAGTTTTCGTTTCTATCATTTTTTGTAGATCTACAATGTTTAACAGCCATTTTCATTGTTAGGCTTGTTTCTCATCCACAACCTTAAGTGATTTCTTTTCGTACACATTCAAGAAGAAAACACAATAACAATTTTGCGACTTTGCTAGGGAACAGGGCGACCAACCCAGGCAGAAAAAAGATATTTGTACGAACAAGCCTTGTGCATATTGTGGTGTACATGGCCATTATACTCATGAGTGTCCCCTCTTACCCCAGATGCGCCAAATGTGGGAAGCCCAAGCAACTTCTAGAAGTCAACCACCCATACATCAACCACCTTAGAATCTTGTGCCATATCAACTAGTTGTGCTCACAAATCCTTTCCCTCATCAAGGATTTGTTGTTCCTCAACCTCAGTAAGGCCAAGCAGTCCATCTTCCCCAACCTTATGGTCATGGTGACTACTAGATCCTCATGATGAATTCTAACGAGGTCAATACCTCTAATGTCAAATTGTAAACTCTGTTGCGTCAATATGACATGCCATCGACTTCATCCGCCACTGAATCCAAAACCAAAGCATATACTAAGCCTCTTACGACACCAAATGTTTGGCTACAAATCCCTCAACCTAAATTTGAGTCAATTCCTAATATCCCAAAGGGGCCATTACGCCGTAACGTGGCTTCTAATCGAGCTTCCCATACATACAATATAATAGATGACTTGGCACAATCACCTACTACCATGTCAATGCTGGAAGTCCTCCAGTCATGCCCATCTCAAAAGAAAGCTCTAATAGCTACTTTGGGCATAGTAGATCCCTCAAAAGGTCATTTGATTTTTTTCCCTATTGATACATCAGAACATCCTCCATTACCTCCATTTGTTTCTTTCCAGACACCAGTCTAAGTCCGTAATGCCATCATCTCCCGATGCATTATTGACGAAGGCACATCCACCTGTGTGATGTCCACTACTATTTGGAAGCAACTCAAGTCCCCTAAGTTGTCCCCATCCACCATCACTTTGCATGCTTGGGATAGTCACTCCTCCCAGCCTCTCGGCAAGTATCGAAATATTCTAGTGACTCTTGCAAGCAAGATTGTTCATGTAGACATTGAGGTTATTGATGCCCCTCTAGATTACAACATTCTCTTGGGTCATAGTTACACTTATGCCATGTCAACCGTCGCATATGCAGTTTTATGCAAGATGTGCTTCCCCAATGAAGGGAAGATTGTCACCATCTATCAGTTGACATACTACGAGTTGTCATCTTTGACCTCCCCTGAGTCTATTATCTCATCAATGTCTGAAAAATAGTCTTCTACCCCTCTCACCAGTGTTTCACCTAGAGTCTACAAAGATTCCTCATTATTAGGTGCCTTCCCCAGTCCTCACCCTCCCATCTCTGAGCCTAGCTCTTTGATTGTTTGCATGTTACAAGAATCACAGGCTGATCAAAAGTAGTCTAGTACATCTGATCTGCAACGATCTCCCCAAAACCCACAGTTACCATCTCAGTCGAGCCATCTAGTTCCACCCCCCCAGGACCTCCTCCTTTTGTGGGTGCCTCCCCTTTTTTCTGAATAGGAACTATTCCTACAGGTATCAAACATCCATGATTTGTTCTGTTGGGACATTACCCTCGAGGAAAAATACCTTTCTTGTTTCCTCCTCTAGGAATCTCTTATGTCCATGTCATGGCTTTGTTGGTCCTCCCTAATATGACTTTAGGGATCCCAGTGTGGTACATTGACCTCCCTGCGAACACTCCACCTAGTCAGCTAAGAGAATATCATGCTTTGACCCTGGTTCAACTGGTCCCTACGACCCCTGTCACTGCTCCAATTCCACTGCCACTTCAATAGGAACCCACTCCTATTGTGAAATCATCTAGAGAGGGAGACAAAGCCAAGAAGGAGGAACCTAAGGACAAGGCTCCCCAAGCACCTCCAACTCCCAAAGCTCCAAATCAAACACCTCCATGCACTTTGTGTGAGGTTGTTGGGCATGCGACCAATAACTTTCCTAAACTTCCTCATCTCAAACCTTTGGTTCATGAAACATTCCCTGATTCAAATATCATTGAGGTCCCCGTTACCTTTCCAAGATTATCCAAGAAACTCAAAACGTTGTGCACAAATCACCCTTGTGCCTTGTGTGATCATTATGGTCACTATTCCCATTACTTCCCTCATCTTAACGAATTTTGTGATTTTTTCAAGCACTTTACAAATATGAGGCCACTCGTAGTCAATTGTCTACTCCTCTACTTGTGGATTCTGGTACCCGTAGTGTACCAGAATAGGGGGACTTTTGTCCCACCATTGTTATCCCTCCCTCCGATTTCGAGATGACGGACTCCATAGTCCATATCCTTTACCTGTCATCATCCTTGAGTTCCTCACTAGAAAACCTTTCTGAGGTTTCTTCACGTGCTTCTCTCGAAACTCATTCGTTGGAAACCTAGGTCTCAACATCGGTAGATTTTCCATCTACTAGCTCATCATCTACAGTTTCAAAGATGTGTATGTGAACGTTCTTTCTCAGGATTATGCGCCAAGTACTACCACTGCGTCATGTAGTCAATCTTCTTCCCATCCCCCCATCTTCCATTCTAATGAGGACATCATGGAAGCCATGACTACCCCTGATTATCCTTGGGACGATACACACCATCGTGCGTACTTCCTTCCATATTTGGAGTCCACCACTCTAAATACATCTAGTACAACCATAACATACTCGAGGGCACATAGGCCCCTACATCTCTTTATCATCCTTTAGAGGATCTTGTGCCAAGTTGGGTCAAGATGCTTGAATCCTTTTTTCGAGCACTCGAAACACAATGGTGCTCCACAAATTCCTCCTACTAGGGGGCATCATTCCCACCTTTGCATACCAGATCAGTCCCCTCCATCACATATGTTTATGGGTAGTATCCCATGCTTGGGGGCATGATGGTTTTTTCCCCTAGCCATCTTCTCAATTGATTAATATAAGTCTCGGCCTAGATCCCACCGGATCTAGGTATGGTCAATTATTCTCCCATTCCTTGGATAGTTTGTCCTACCGACCTCTCCGAAAAGCCACATTCACATCACATATCATAGACATTTGATATAATATCTTCAAATATTCTACTCTATGTCATACCACATTTACCACATAGTCCCCATGTTTGACTTAGTGGGTGAGTTTGATTGTAGATCTCCTCTAATAGTTCATTCTTGTTTTCCTCTTCCCTTAATTCTTCACTAGGAACCATCATTCCAAGAAGCATTAGTGCCATCTTTAGACAAGTAAGGCCACTTGCCTAAAAGTGATAGATCCTAATTCTGATGGTTGGTTTTTTTGCTATGACCTCCACAAGATTTAGGGCCTTCTCCTCCTCTCAAATTGGAGGGAAAACAACAAGAAAACCCACAGTTGTTCTATTACAAATTGTGACCACACCGTAGCTCCATTTAATGAACAATTATAACCATTGAAAATCTCTCATCGATTACTATAATGGGTCTCTCTTAGTTTTTGATGATTTGACACCTCACCAGGAAGCTATTTTTCCAAGAAGGGTCACTTCGTCGCCTCTCAAAATCGAATTTATTCATATGAAACACTTGTACTTTGGAGTCCACCTTCCCTTGGCACTTTTTGCCTCATATTTTGATTTTATTCATGAGAAACCATCACTTTCATATGTCTCCATGGTCCCCACTGGACCTATTCTCTGTGGCAGCGTCATCGAGTCACCCTTGTTCAAAGCATCCGCAATGAGTCACCTTTGCATCCATGGAGTCTATTTCATGTCCCATTATATCATGTCATAGTATTCCATCCATATTTGCATGACATTCATCCCATGTTGCCCATTTTGGTCTTCAGTCATACTTTCCACCATCCCCTCCAGAGTCGAGTCAGTCACTACCAAGTCAACCATGCATTTTATGCTCTGACAAGGGAAGTCGTTTATTTGTCCCTCAATCCCATTTTTCCCATTGTCGTGGTGTCAGTCCATTAGGCACATTATTATTTCCCCTCATTCCTTAGTTGAGGATCCTCATTTCCTCGCCTATGGCGAGCCCTATTCCATCAAAATCAACACATCTATTCCAGAAGAACGGCCTAGAAGGCGGTGTATCTTGGTTCCAACTTCCACTCCCATTCGGTGCCTCGAATCAAGCAAAGGGAATCATCATTTCCCTTTGACTTGATTGTTTCTTGCTCATGATTCATATAGTTGATGGTCCAGTGATGCAGTAGATTGTACCCGTGATTCCTAAGTATGTGTGAGATGTTTCAGACCTCATGAGGGGGTGGCCCTTTAGGTAGCCCCCCACATGCTCGGATTCCTTCTTATTATGCTACAACCTCAGATGCAGTTCTGCAGATTTGATGGGTTTGGTTCCTATCACTTGCAACGTTCATAGCATGCATGTCTCTTTCAAATGATCCATTCAGTTTTGTAGAGCCCTTTCCTGATCAACGAGGCTTATTTGGTTATTCTACCCTCCCTCCCATCCATTTTTTGAGGGAAGGGACATTATATCTCATGTACTCATATGTTATTGTATTTAGTCCTACTCATGTTTTTTCCATATGCATTATGTATATGGGACACATTGTATTATTTTCTGACTCACTTATTCCAACATGTCATGTACCATTAAGCATGTATTTAATTACTCAGTTTCATGTTTCTTGGTGCATCATTATTTTTGTACTAAGTTATCTGGGCAGGTATAGGTATGCCTCCCCCACCTCACTGAGATCTAGTAGCACAACATAAAAGGAGACTTACATTGGTCTCATCCCCTCTATCACTATCCTCTTTCGCTTCAGCTCCATTGCTCTCTCTCTCTCTCTCTCTCTCTCTCTCTCTCTCTCTCTCTCTCTCTCCACTTCATTGTCTAGTGATTGTGTCCTTACAACGTACTTCGGTCATACGTTTTTCTCCTAACACTCGTACGTTGGGGGGCAATCTGTTGTCACAAAAAATTGATCATACAGCCATAATTTACTAGATGGGTCGAAGTACACCATGTAAAGCCAATTTTACCATAGTAAAATTGCTTTCACTGTGATAAATTACTTAATAAACCACATTTATTAAGTCATTTATAATTAAAACCATGAAGAATAATTAAATAAATCACTATTTATTTGATTATCTTCTAGGAATAATTAATTAAACCATTGTTTAATTAATATTCCTTGTCACATTTTACCCAATTATGAGAAATAAATAGATAAATCATTAGTTATCTTAATTTTCTCTAGGAATAAATAATTAATCACTAATTAGTTATTATTCCTTGTCAAGTCTGACCAAATCCCTTAGGAATAATTAAATAAATCATTATTATTTGTTTATTATTCCTTAACCATATTTCTTGAGATGATAAATAAATCATTTATTTTTTTATTATTTCTAAATAAAAGTTTAAATACTTTTTCCCTCTAACCAAATCTAATAAAATATTCCAAATGGTTAATTCTAGAATGGGGTCAATAATATTTTATTTTTGTTCATTATTTGAGAATAACTTAATATTTTGTTATAAATAGAAATGTTTTACATTCATTCTTCAAGTTTGATTATTTTCATTGTTGCACTCACTGTTGCAGCTCTTATTATTATCACTGTCGCACACAATTTTTCTTTTCCATTTGAGTTCTCATTGAGCTCAAACAATTTATTTGTTGGGTTTACACATTATAGAGGAGAGCAAATCTATAAAAGCTGAAAACATTTGAGGATAGCCAAGAAGCCATCCCATAGAGGGGGACTGGTAACATTATTTGTTCCCTTCATAGGTGTTGTTTAATAAAATATATTCTTTATATATCTAGTTTCCATTGGATTATTGGAGTTACTTGCGCTTATTTTACTATTCCGTTTTGTTGTTTAACTATGATTGTGGCATAGATCAAGGCTTTGGAAGGTTTTGTTTCTATCATTTGTTGCAGATCTACAATGTTTAGCAACCATTTTCATTGTTAGGGTTGTTTGTCATCCACAACCTTAAGTGATTTCTTTTCGTACACATTCAAGAAGAAAACGCAATAACAAGAGGAAAAAATAAATATTCACCAGACAAGGAGAGCTAGAGAATTCAAAATGCTAATGCTGATAAGGACATTTATAGAGAAATATATCCCAACAGGTAACCGATAGAAAAATATAGCCTAATAAGGTCACCCTCTTAGTATGTGTATTGATGTACAGTGTGGGTATCAAATTCCACTATCGTATTTGTGATTTTGCTTACAAAATGATAGAAATAAGCTTGAATATTAAGGTTGTTAAAATCCAAGTGGAAAGATGAAGGAAAAGAAATGGCCAAGG
The DNA here is from genome assembly GCA_000404065.3 of Pinus taeda. Lineage (NCBI taxonomy): Eukaryota > Viridiplantae > Streptophyta > Pinopsida > Pinales > Pinaceae > Pinus > Pinus taeda. The sequence goes on from APFE031428814.1 coordinate 168,247, forward strand.
AGAATGCATAATGCCCCAAAAACAGAAGAAGAAGAGGATTCAAGGACTGGATTTGAAGCAAACAAGAGAGTAGGGAAGGAGGTAGTAGGAGGGATGTCAAGAGGAGGTAGGTACTAGGATGACCTAGGTCATTTCAAAACCAAGAAAAATACTTTTACTTTGTAAATGATATCCAAGATGAAGCTTGAAAATTTTTCTTGCAAATTAGGCGAGAATTTTTCAGAATTTAATGGGACTATGATAAATCTATGGACTACAATAAAGCTTATAGTTGATGTGTGGGGCATGCAGAAACAATAACAACATTTGACACAAAATGTGATTAAACATCAAAAACAGGCTGAGTAACAAAACATGCAATTGGAAAAGTTATTGGAAAAGCTGGATGAGACATGAACAAAATGAGTGCATTGATATATAGTGCCAAGGAATGAAATAAACGTTAGACTGGATATGAGGCAAAAATCCTTAAGTTACTAGAAAACACCATAGCCTCGACCCAAGGGGTATATTCCCTTAGAGAAGTTTGGGTTTGAACTAGGAGGTTATGCCTGTAATTTTGGGATTTTGGGGTTGTCGCTAGCCCAACTTCCTATCTGGTATTTATGTATAAATAAAAAAATAATTATCTTTTAAAAAGCAATTTTGTGACAAAAATGACTCTACTTGGATCCTTTTGCAAAAGGACCATGGATGAATAATATTTTAAACCAATCATGTTAGTTTCTTGTAATGAATACATGATCCTGACTCCTACCATCTAGGATCTACTAGAGAAAAGATAATCATAATGAATTGATTTAATCACCACAAGAGAATATATGTGCATGGCCTGGTGATGACAAATATCCATCCTCAAAGAGGATTTCTCATACACCAGAGGTGGGAGAGCCAAAAGAGTAAATGGATTTTATCAATACATATCCAATGACTATTACAATAGGTTCATGTATAATTATATTGTCTTCATATCTGTTTATCAAATAGTCATGTCGTTGTCTCTCTATTTGTAGCTATTAAAGAATGCTATTATTATTCATTCAACTATTATTTTCCTATTCATAATTACCAAAATGTTACGCAATATCTTGACAAATGTTTTCCCTTATACTTCTATTAGTTGCTCAGCAGAGGAACTATACAATCCGTAGTCCAATGCCACCATTCACTTCTCATATACTCCCATAATGGAGTTCAAGAATCTGCTTTACGTAGTCATACATGTGAGAAATATCCATGGCATAGAACATCAAAATAGCCTATAAATTTTGTATATCCTACAATTAAACCTATCTAACTAATTATTATACTCAGACTTATCCAAAAGCCCCACTGTACAGGCATCAAACTAACCTTAGTGACACCCTAATGAAAAATAATTCCCTAACTCATCATTGCCAAAATAGTAAATACCTTTTCACAAGCAAGAAACAACTATATTATGATTGATGGCTAACTAATATTTATAATAAATATAGGGAAGTGTATTATTAATTCCAATTTCCATATCATTGCATGATTGGTTTATAAAAAACAACTTCCAAAAAGGGTCATGTTAAATGGATTTTGTATATTTGTTAAGTACAACACTTAAAAGTTAGCATTATATCAAACTGCAAAGAGAAGAAAATGGACAGGAAAAAATTGGTATAGAAAAACCGTGAATGAAAAGCTTGCCCTTCCATCCTTCTAGTAGTTTACGGTGACATCCAACATGTATCCCATGTAGAGAATATTGAAAACTTATAAGTTTTGTCAAATTGATAAAGTTCAAATATTATGTTTCATGTCTTAGTAGATGGTTATAAATATTATAAATTGATAAAGTTCAACTTATATGTTTCTAGGTTGCAACATAAGATGCTTACTCAAGTTTCGAGTGGCATACACATGCAATCTACAAGGTTCCAATTTGTCCAAAACCTAGATCCATATCATATTCTCTAAGGCAATCTCACCCATAACATACATGAGCAAGGCATACTAATTATGATTTTCGGAGGCACATTTGTATTCAATAATATCAAAAAATAATCATCTCTACTTCAGACTCACTTCGTTTTATAATCTAAGGGAAACATTTTGGGTTCTCTTATGTGTGATTGTCCTTTCCACCTGCAGTAGGAACTACAATCAGTGATTGGGTATGATAGATACAAGGAAACCCACCCAAAGCGTTGAAATTTACACACTTACGATGCTATAAAGTACACATTGAATAAATTCTAACAAGACATATTAATTCTACATTTAATATAAAAGCATGAGAAAACCCTCATCCTCTTTTGACCCTAAGTTCATCCACGTATATATTGAATATTTTTTTCATAATAACTAAAGTTATTTAAAATTGAAAACAAAAAGGAAACAATTTCCTAAGTAATAGTTTTAGATCATATAAAATGTGTTTCACATTATAGTATATTGGCATTGGCCATATGACACTATAAATAGAGAGAACTTCTCATCATTTTTTTCATACCTAAGTGCTCGAATACACGGTGAAAAACACCACATGATAACATTAATCAAGAAATAAAAACAAGAAATTTTTGAAGAAAATACCTATATTCCCCATGAGAGCTTTACTTTCGCACTAGCAGTTAAAAGTTTCGAACTACCCCACTCTCATAATAGGAATATTGAATTAGAAATACAACCCTTAGATGCAACAACCTTTCTTCCCTTTTGAGTTGAATAGGTAGGCAAAAAAGTAGAAGTCACACTTGCAACCTTCTGTGCTACTTTTCTCTCCTATATCTTCTTTCCATTTGTGGATTAGATCTTTGCCTTTTATATGTCTTCTACAAAGGATATATAGAAGAGTTGGTTTCTTAGCACAAGAATTTTTCTAATGATAACAATTTTCTCTAATCCTACAAAAGAAAACCAAACCAAACCAACCAAAGTACCCCTTAAATTTGGAATTTGAGTGCATGGTGAATGGAAGAAGTCAGATGGCATGGATGAAGCTCGCTTAAATCTAATTTAAAATCTATCTATACATAGGAACAAATAGTTGGTAGAGTTGGAATTTCAAAACAAATCTAGAATTTTTCATATTTTTATTTGTCTTTATGATTTTAACAAAATATCTTGACATTTTTACAAATTTTTTAATTGTATTCGATGAACCAGTTACCCCGTGATGAAAAATTTGCCTATCAAATTCCATCTTATGGTTGGATACAAGAGCCATTGGTGTCTGACAAAAAACAGGTTCCCTTAAAGACTCTCTGGTCCATAAGGCTTTCCCTCCACTTATAAATTAGTTCGACACACACATTAATTACTCGTGGCTCGCGAGCAACAAGGGGATTGATTTTTCACACAAATCTGAAGGTCTGAGATCATGATGGCCTTTAAATTATAGGGTAGTCAATGATTAATGGTTAGGCTAGAATGAAAAGGGTCATGGGCACCACATTAAGATGAGCAACAAGTTGGTTCAATGGGTGAATGAAATTAGGATATATACAATATCATGCGGTGTTGAGGACGGAAATGAATGGAACCTTCTTCCTTCATTCTTGTATTAAATGTGAGGGAAGGAAATCATATGGTTGTAGTTTTGAACCCATGACCATTCAATGTTGTGGTACTATGCATATGGAATCCCATTCAGTGTTGTGGTACTGTGCATATGGAATCCCATTCAGTGTTGTGGTACTATGCGTATGGAATCTCATTCAATGCTATGGTACCGTGCATATGGAATTGTTCTAATGATAACAATTTGTTCTAATCCTACTCCATTAGACAGCTTCCCACAGAACTTGGAACTAGTATCATGGACTGTGAAAATATCTTACAATGGCCTTTTGCTTGAATTTCAAATATTAACACTTTCTAAAGTGTGGCAAATAATTTGAAAGTGCTCATGAATATACTCAATGGAAATCCTTGAGTTCTTTCTTCCCAATTATAGAATTCATATCTTAAATGAAGATGTACATATTGTTTATTGTCCAGCTGAATAGTTTTCCAAACCATACAAAATCTGTGGGCGTGAATTTGTTGCGATGATGTTGTTGGCCATGAAAATATTATTATGCCCATGTGTTCATAGATGTGGAATTTATGTTCTTGCCAAAAAAAACCAATCTATATGGAAAGTGTGCAAAAAATTTTATGCATTAGAAAATGATTTGATACTCTATATTTTGAATTTTTGGAGGTTAAATATCTAAATGACTGATTTGGTGGATCATTGTTCTTATTTCTTTATCTTAGAATTACTCAGAAACGAAGAAACCCTTTTAGAGAAATGATCTGAGGAAGAAAATCTATTCACATCTCGTGAAAATAATTTAATTAGTTGAAGTTCATGTTGTCTAATTAATTATGCAAGGCAATCACCCTTTGTATAAATTTCACTAATTGCAAATCATGGACGACACTCTTAAAAAGTAAAGAGTGCCTTCTCATGCCTTAACTATCAAAATTAATTTTTGTGTCTATAGGAACTCGGTGGGCCTTGCAATGTGTGAGAAACAATGATCAGATCACGGAGTATTTGGTTATTTCACACCTTGCAGAATATCTATAGATTTTTTTAAGTAATTTCGACTTATAAAGCATATCATTTTTAAAGTAATTTCTACTTATTTTCATAATTTAAGGGTTTTTATGGATGCAAAAATATAGAATGAATAATTGGAACAGGAGCATACTAATGGTGACATCACGATCGAGGCTCTGGAGCATAGTTCCCATTTCCTTGGGCCGAGTGAGTTGCAGAGGATTCTTGCCCTATTGGAAGCAATGTTGGCCTTCTGAGAAGCTAAGTATCTCATTGGGGTTTTCTTCTCTTGCTCTATTACGATAAATGGTCTCTCAAACTCATCAAATTCCAATGCCCTCCCTGCAAATAGTAACAAAATGCAGCACACAGATTAAAGCATAAACATACAAGTGTGGATGCAAAAAAACAATGGATTTTGAACCAGAGACCTAAGGTGTGTGTACTCCTCTCTATGTGGAAGACTAAAAATGGGTTAAATGCATTGAAGTTAAAAATGGAACAAACCTTGGGGTTCATATTGGGTTTTCTACTGGTAAAAACCCTAATTTGCAACTCTCTTAAATCTAGTTTTTGCTCTGGCCCTTTGAAAAATGATTTGATACATAAATGAAGATAGGGGTTGGGAGGGATTTTATAAAGAAAAAACAACACTTTATTTTTTCAAATATGCTAAAATTTTCCCTCCCGAAAAACAATAAACATATTGCTTTATTTTATAAATACATTATTTTATTTTCACATAAATACATTATACATTATTTTATTTTCTCTTGGATAATATTTTTTTAGTTGTATTTTAGAAACTAATGCCTTTGAGATGTTTTCTTATTGTGTTTGAAAGCATTTCTCACATATTTTGCGTATTTATCATAATAAGAATAATAATTTAATTTTAATATTATTGTTTTTATGCAAAGATTTTGTTGTTAAAGTTTATGGAGGTAGACATAATGTACTTTTGGAATTTGAATGTGAGACCTCTCACAAGGAAACACTTGATCTTAATTAGTTGTATTGAAAACATTTAAGTGTAAGAAGGAAACATTTACTCTTGATTTGCTTGTATTGAAAATATTTAAGTGTTCTTGCCTATTAGGTAGGTCCAAACAAAATAAAGTATATAGTAAGTCGATTTAATAACTAAAAACAAGTGTTAGTTTCTTAAAAGTCATATGACAAATTTGGAAGGAGTAGGGTATGTATCCTAGGTTAAATATATTCAAATTGTTGTGTGAATGGGTTTGTACGACCCTATGTTTATATCTTGATAAAATGAAGTCCTCTCCAGGTCACTCACATAGTTTAGGTTTTCATAAGCAAAGTAGGTGATTTTCCTTAAGATGTAAACATTTCATTTTAAATAGTGTGATGATGTGGTTTTAGTGATTAAAAGATGGAACAAGCATGCACATTTGGGATGCTAATGTTATGTTCTACTTGAGGCATGGGTGTACATCCAAGAAGACTATAACAAGGGTTGAACAGGTGGAATAGTTAGAGGGGTTGGTGGGATGTGGTCTCACTTAGAGGTGTAGAAAATAAAGGAAACTTAAGACATTTGAGAAGTTGCAGAAAGGAAACTTGGCAGTGTTCCTAAGTGAACGTTCCTTGATCGAAGTTGATACCCTCTCCTTACACTACCACTTTGCAAGACAAAGAAAAAATGTGAAATATATGGGCAACCCACTAAAGAGGTTAGTAAGGTTGTTGCAATATATATAGGTGGTTTTTTCTGTGTTGCATAAGGAGGTGTTGGAACTTGGAAGGCAACCATTGGAGTAGATTTCTCATGGAGTGTTAAGGAGGTGCAAGGATTTGATAAGTAATGAATTACACAAATCTAACAAATATGCCATATTGGGTTACAATAGTATTGTTTTTGGACATCCAAAGTTGAAGGTGCATTTTATTGAGGTGTAGTCTAAGTGCTTGGGTGTGGGCCACATCTTACAAGTATCTTGGACTCTTGGTGTGAATTAGTGGTGTTAGTGCATTGTGTTTGATGAACACTAGCTATAATATGTTCCATGAAGGCTAAAGTCTCATGAGTTTTAGATGGATTAACTATTTCGCATTGTAAGGTGTGTTATGCCATAGTTTTGGAGAGACGATTACAACCATCTTAGAATGTGATGGGTTATACCATGGACTTAGGTCCACTTGCATGGGTTGAGGTTTAAAGGTACTCCATGAGTTGATGAAAATGATTCCAATGCTTACCTATATATAGGTTTGTGATATAAGATTAATGATTTTTTGTTGGGGAATGGAAGAGGAAGATAAGAAAGGAGAGGCACTGAAGTTTTTTGTAAATAAATCAAAAGGAAGGAAAAATGTCTCCTATTAGCTAGATTTTTTAAGTTTTCTCTTGAATAGGACTAAATTTTAGTTGGAGCTAGACATTTGGCGTCAAAATAAATGATTGGGTACTCTACAAATCCAAGACCTAACATATCCAAGGTAATCCATTAGAGAGATTCGTCTTGGGAAAAGGTTGCAAAGGATAAGGTGCAAATATCCCATTTTTAATATGGGTTTTAAACCTTCCATTTGAGAATACTAAAAACAAGGTCATTTCCTTGAAAAGAGGTCCTTGAGATTCTACCAAAACCTAATTCCAATGCTTAATCCATGGCATGATTCTTTCTATTTGAGTTTGGCCTTGAACGTTGAGATGTAAATTTGGGTCTAGTTACCACTTTGTTGTTTCACTTATGCATTGAGAAGGTCTTAAGCGTTATATAGGATAAGATATATATTTTATAATACCCCTAGATTTAAACCCTATAAAGAGATGGTGCACCCCATTTCTTTATCGTAATATTTCAACCACAAGCTCTTCCTATGAGGATGCCCTTGAAGGGAGGGTTTGTGATAAGATTGGAAAAACAAACGAAATTTCATGTTGAGTCAAAGGATGGGTATAGATTACAGGTGTCTCTAAAGGTCTTGAAAAAGGTAAAGGGGAATGGAGTTTACCTCCTATTTCAATGCCTTCTATTCCATCATTCAAGGTGCTAAAGGGAACTGCCTTTAAGGGTCATAAGTGAAAGCTCACAAACATCTTCAAAATGAGAAGGAAGGTGTGATTTAGCATAGGATTGATTCTTAAATGGTTGACTTTTTGGGTGATATTTCCTAGTAAATGGAAAAAATTGAAGCCCTACTACCTATAGATTAATTATATTATGAGAAAATGTTTCCTAAGATTCAAATAATCTCTCTATCTTTTGTCCATGAGATCCATGGCAACTATGTTCATGTGTTGATAAATCGTGTTAAGATATCCTATTTGATTCAGGGAACATATACTTATTCAACTAGTGGTGGACAGTCTAACCAATGAGTAGGCAAGGTTGTTCATTTACAAGGTTGGAATCAATCAAGAATTTTCACTCTCTACCCAACTCTAAGATAAGGAGTGTGCATAATGGATTTATTATTGTAAAAAATTATAGATATTGGATTATCTTGAAGTTCGAGTCCTTGAAGTGGTTGCCTCAACCTACAAATCTTTAAAGGAACTATGTGTTTTTCAATTAGACCCTTGTGTTCAAGGAGCTGCAAAAGAGTAAGGCCTTATCGTTATTTTTAAGGGGTTTTCCTAGGCTCACTTATGTACTAACATCTTTTGTCAAGTGACAAATGCAACTCTGATTATTGTTGCAAGAAACTAAATTTCTCTCTTCTCACTTGTTTATAATGTATATTATTGATCCCAAAAAATTAGAGCATGCGATAAGCAACCTATACTTGAAGGGTTTGGAGCGATTGTTCAATATTGTAAAAGTTTACAATGTTTATCTTTGACTAACTTGCTCACGAACAAGGCCTTTCAAGGTATTCTAAACAAATACCTGGAAAAATCAATGCCAATATTATGTGCTCCCTCTTTATTGACATCCATGGAAGAATTTTATTATTGATAAAAAAATAGGCCACACTTAGTAAGTAGGACTGAGATCTCCAAATGGATTGACACTGTGAGCTACCAATGAAAGACTAAGATTACAGAGAACCCAATGACCATGAAAACACTAATGAAGTGATGGGATAACACCAAAATCATTCAAGGAATTCAGCTAGGGGTGGTACTCCACTTAGAGTTTCAAGTTGGTAGCTTAATATTCCATGGTACTAGTGAGAATATCGTATGGATTGGAATACATAACCCATTTCTACAAGAATTGGATCCTTTTTCTCTAGGGATATATGAAGACAAAACCATGTTCAATGATGTGGAGATCATCTCCAACAACTTGGTCCATGGAATAGGTAAGTTAAAGAATCATTTCCTTGGTCAATGTTTCAAATTATTTATGTTCTCCTAGCTATTGGATTGTTAAGTATGTTCTTTTAACCCATTCCCTAACATGTCCTTAGGGTTGGATGTAGAATGTATCTTGCAATAAATGTATTTTTGCAAAAATATTTATAATTTGAAGCATATTCACTACTATCCCAAGATTTGTAATAGCTTTATTGCCCCAATCTATAATTATCTTTGAGGAGTGCCTCGTGTTCTCCTCCACAACTGTGGTTTCCTTGAAGTTGATTGGTAATAGATTTATAACTGAGAATGGAAGCTATATACATGCATATGGAGTTAATAAGTCTCATTGTTCCTTTCCAAATCATACTTTGGATATTATCTTTCTAAAATAAATAACCTACCAAACTATTCTATATGGCCTCAACATTACCATGAAGATTAGGGTGAATAGATAATTCCCTTGTTATCTTATTTTTTTTGGTGCACACACCTTCCATGATTTTGGTAACATCATAATTTTGGTTAGAGGGAAAAAATATTATCATCTAAATATGGAAGCATCCACAATGCATGACCTATTCTTATATCTTTTTTTTTTAAATGTTAATGATATTTATTACATGAATTTGTTGAAATGTTGACATTACTAGAAACAAATTGAATCGGTACAAGATGATTCAATGTCTTTTGAATATGCAACAAAGGAATATGCCATTATAATAATTTTCAGGCCTAAGAGGAGGGTCATGTACATGGGGTTGGATTTGGAGTCACTCCAAATAAATTGTTGATAAAAGAGCATGCTTACAAGAAGCAATTACATAATATAGAAGAGAATTTGAGAGAAAAAGACAAGAAACATTGAAGATAGAAATTAGTTATTGAATAATTAATGAAATGGAACATTTCCACGAAGGAAGAAAAATAAAATGATCGAGTTGATCCAAAACCAACCAACAATGTAAGAATTACATGTGTAGACTATTTGATTTTTTATGTATGCCATATTTGAAGATTGGGATTTTAAATGCACAATGCCAATATGAACATGATTGTATTATTGTAGGATGTATAATAAATGAAACATTGTTTTTGTATATTAACACTTCATCTTCTGATTTCAAGGTATTCATGCAAAATATTTATTGTTTAGTAGAGTTCCCTAAGTCCTAGTCAAACTTTCCCAAAGCAAACTCCATTGACTTTGGGACAACATATTCATGATTCAATTGGTGACTCAATAACATATGTAATTTATATACTTGTTTTTTTTCTTGTTTAGTATTATCTTCTTATTTTGTGGAATCTCATAATAATTTTTTTATTGAAAAGGTCAACCGCAATTACTACCTTGAAATACAGGACTGAAATGGCAAAAAATTTTACATACATATTTAATGGTAAAGTGAAGGTTGCGAAGGGTTACATAAAAAAAAACTAAACCAAACTTTGTCATGCCCAATGGAGAATAAATAGGAGAAGGATATTATTTTGTGTGCCCACAATCAATTTTGGTTGATCTTTATTATGAAATCAACCTTAAGCGCAAAAGCATTTAACACTTTTATATATTGGAAGAGAAGTGACAATATTTAATTGATTAATGAATGAGAGAAATTACTTGAGAAATTACTATTTGAACCATTGATTATGATATTAATAACTCTTCTTCAAGAGGAACAAGGGATGACAAGTTCTCGACTTGAGTTTTAGTATTCTTATTAACTATGGATTGAGTTAATTTGTAACTTTGATTGAATTGATGGAGCTCATTTCATACTGTAAAATTGAATCTATATGCAACAGTGAGACTTTGAAAATAATTGCAAGTGTTGGAACCTGTCCTTTGTTAAAAGTTACAAGATTAAGTATATTATTTTCCTTGTCATTTTTCCCTTGATTTACTTGATATACTTCTCACGGACTTTAAATCACATTGAATTTTTTTTATTAGGTTGCATTTGTAGCAAACCCCACCTTAATTATGCTAGCAATTGGGGCAATTACTATGTTAAATTGGTTCTTAAGGTTCAATTATGATAATTTGGTGAAATACTTGGTTTTTGGTCTTTTTTTTCATATGTATAAATTTATGTTTATTTTGGGTGAAACCTTGGCAGCACTATAAATAAATTTGGAAGTTGGGATTGATGCCTTGGGGTTTTCTTAAGACTTAGACCAAACTAATTTCAAGTCCTCTAATCTACGTTATGATGGTTTCTTAGTAGTCATGTGTACTCCATTAGGATGTGTATATGCATTGTAAGGGTGGTGCAAGTTAGTGACAGAAGGCGGGTTGTTTCTCCATTACGGACAACCACCTATAGGGTTTTTACCAAGTTTCTTAATTTTATAAAACCCTAACCCTAATCAACATTATTTTCAATCAAAGATTGACCTTATCTTTCATTTATGAGTCAACTATAAGATGTTGGGTTATGTTATACACCATAACAAGAATTAACTAAATGTTAATGCCTCAGACTTGATCATTGGTAGCTTCATGGATCATGAGAAACTTGATAGCCCTTGTTTCTATATGCACTGCATATACAATAAAGCCTAATGTTATAGTTACACAAATGGATGAATGTCAGTACAATGTTAAGGTTTTCATACCTAGGTCCCATCCTATAGGAAGCATGATGGGTGCAATGAATGATGTGTGATGTTCAACTCTTAAACAATGGGTTGGAAACAAACCAATTTTTGGCATGTTCAAACTTCATAGATTGAAATTCTCTTTTGAGTAATTCTAAATTTTGCGAGGGGTTAAGGATGATAAACATGGATGAAACAAAATAAGGTAATCACCCAAGGCCTCCAATGTAGATCTCACATCTCCTTGTCCTCTTAGAGGAATGTTATGTGACATTTTTCCTTACCAAACTTTCAATGATGATTATCTTAAAAAATAAACCTCAATAGTGTTTAACTATTTGTAATGCAATTAAAAACATAAAATATTTTTGTATTATGACCAAAAATAACCATTTTGTTGGACTTTCAACAGCTCTTAACCAAAGAGACATTGCCCAACTTGAAAAATATTGACTTTGTCAAACATCGGTATTTCAATAGACAGATAATTGAACTAGTGAAACATTGGAAATCTGATAAACATTCAATTGTCATCACATATCTGAACAGCAAAATTATCGTCAAATATTTGAATAACATTTTGTCAGATATCCGATGATAATTTTGTTTGTCAGATATCTGACAAATTTTAGGGCCTTAAAAATAAAAATAAAAATATTTGCAAGTAAAAGCCGATAGTATGACTAAACTATTGAAGTACGACATCAGATTTTTCACCCATATGTACTTATGGGGGTTAGGGGTTAGGGGTTAAGGGTCACAGATTAAGAGGATAAGGGGTTAGGGCATAGGGGTTCGTGGAATTGTTTTCTGGGGTTTGTGGCTTAAGGTTTAATGGGTCAAGCGGTTAATGAGTTATGAGTTATGAATATGCGGATTAAGGGATGATGGCATGGGGGTTAATGGGATACATAATTTAGTGGTTATGGGTTAATGGCTTATGGGTTGTGATAATGGAGCCCATAATCCCCTTATCACCACTATTGGGGGTTCCCTTGTCAATTTCTCTCATTTCCTTCCCTCTATGCCCCTTAGCCCATATGACATTAGGTCCTAAGTTGCCTTCTCATTCTCTAATGCTAGGACTATAGATCTTACTAAACCATGCTTGGACCTCCCCTTCCCATGTTCAATACACAATAATATATCCCTCCCACCTTTTTGGTCATACCATTCAACTTCTCCTAATGTTATGAACCCCTAAATTTGGTGCCAATGCCCCTACAACTACACCCTTTCCCCCACTTGGATAAGGGCTTAAATTCATTAGGGTTTACGGGTTGTGATAAGGGAGCCCCTAATACCATTATCACAATTATTGGGGGTTCACTATTCAACCTTAATTGCATGATACATATGAGAAATTGAGAGAAAAAGACAAGGAACTTGGAAAATTAAAAGCATCTATTGAAGAATTAATGAAATGAAAAGCTACCATGGAGGTCGGGAAATGAAATGGTGAAGTTAGTCCAAAATCATCTAACCGTGTAAGAATTAGATGTTTAGACTATTTTATTTTTTATATATGTTTGACCTATGTTTGACAAGAAGGTTGAGTTTGACCTATGCTTTCTCCAATTAATGTATCTTCTAGTCCCACATATTGTAGGAATTTACAGGGTATGTTCCTTAGACAAAACACTAAAGGACACCACTCACAAAAAGATCACAGATCAATACACCAGTATTGTTGACATGGTTAAAACCCTCAAAGAGGGAAACAATCCAAGGCCTGAGCCAACATGGCCACTTCAGGCAATTTATTAATAAAAGAATGAAAATTTACATAAGCTTCTCTCATGAATGGTTACCCTACAAATGACCCTCCATGCTCTTTAAATAGAGATCATGGACCAATCAAGTGTTAAGCCATGGATCAAGTGTCAGTAATACCGAGGAGAGAATGAACTATCATATCACTACATATCATGACCGTCGGATTGTAAGTTACAAAAGTAGATATTAAAGAAACACACTTTACCTAACTCTACACTAGACCAAGTTATACTTAACTATTTCCTATGTGTTGGAATATCCTAACATTCCCCCTTAATGAAAAACTTGGGATAGGATTGAAGGATGTACAAATATAACACAATAGGAGAAGGAGGGAGGCATTAGAGCCTATCCCCCCTTAATGACAACTTCCTGAACTCCAACCATAAATCGAAGTCTAGTAAACTTCGCCTCTGTGAGAGCCTCTGTAACGATGTTTGCAACTTGATCATCTATTGAAAAATATTGCACTTCAAGAACATGGTCATGAGTGAGCTTTCTGATGAAGTGCATGTGCAGTTCAATGTGTTTTCTGTGCAGATGTTGGACTGGATCTTTGCATAGTTGAATGGCACTTTGATTATCACACCAAAGTGTAGTCGGATGTTGTTGTTGAAAGCCAAACTCTGACAGGATCTGACGAAGCCACAGGGCTTCCTTACTAGCTTCTACAGTACCACGATACTCTGCTTCTACTGAAGAAAGAGAAATGGCACTTTGTTTCTTGCAAGCCCATGTAATAGGTCCTAAACCAAGAGTGAATACATAATCTGCAGTAGACTTCTGATCATCAAGGTCACCAGCCCGATCAGAATCAGCGAAACCAACCAATAGAGGAGATGCTTCTGCACTGTAATGAATCCCAAACTAAACCGTACCTCAAACATACCAAAGTATTCTTCTAGCTTCTTTCCAATGACTTTCATGTGGGTTTTGTATAAACCGATCAATACGGACAACAACAAAGGAAAGGTTAGGATGAGTATGGGTTAGATACAAAAGTTTTCCTATAAGTTGATAGTATAAGGTAGCATCAACTTCAAGGGAAGTACAAGTGACTTAAATTTTGGCTTCAGCCTGAAAGGGAGAAGGGGCTGGCTTATAGTCTTCCATGTGAAAATGGCGTAGAAGATCACATGCATACTTGGACTGGGAAAAGGAAATACTGTCCTTGGATTGCAAGACTTGAAGACCAAGAAAATAATGCAAGTGTCCTAAGTCTGTCATTTCATTCTTTTTAAGGTTGGACTTCACATGGTTTATAAGGTTGGGATCACTACGAGTAAGGATAAGATCATCAACATAAATAACAAGAATGATAAGGGACTTTCCCACTTTCTTGGTGTAGACAGTATTGTCAGAATGACACCTAGAAAATCCAGTTTCTAAAAGAAAGCTATCCATTTTGGCATACCAAGCCTGAGGGGCTTGCTTAAGACCATAAAGGGATTTCTTAAGCTGACATACAAGGATGGAGTCTGTTTGTATAAAGCCAGTAGGTTGTTCCATGTATATTTCTTCATGCAAGTCCCCATGCAAGAAGGCAGATTTAACATCCATCTGATGGACTTCCCATTTGAAAGAGGTAGCAAGGGAAAGGACAAGGCAGATAGAGTTCATTTTGGAAACAGGGGAGAAGGTTTCACTATAGCCAATGCCTTCAACTTGTGAAAAACCCTTAGCAACAAGACAAGTTTTATGTTTATCAACTTTTCCATCTGGTCCATACTTGGTTCTGTAAACCCATTTGCATCTAACAATTTTTATTCCCTTTGGAAGGGGAATAAGATCCCATGTATCATTTTCCAATAATGAACGATATTCTTCATTCATAGTTGTGTCCCAATTTGGATGACCTAAAGCTTCTGCAAAGGTGTCAGGATCATAATTAGCTGAAGCTTGAGCTAGTAAAGAAGAGGCTCTATCGAACTGAGAACGTGTACGTTGTTGACCTATAGGATCATCAACAAGAGCACCTACTGAATCCCGAGTAGCACAGACCCATTTTGGAAGTTGAGGAGCTGAAGGAGGATCTTGAGAAGGTGGGGGAGTATTTTCATCCTCGTTGTCATCATTTGAAGAAGAAATATTTTCAAAAGTAGAAGGGATAGAGAGAGGTGGCACATCTGTTGAACTAGGCTCATAGGCCGATATATTTTCAACAAACTTTACATCTCTTCTAATGATAACATTTTTGGACTTAAGTGGAATAAGTATGTATCCTTTGACATCTTCAGAATATCCAACAAAAATACATTTTTCACTCTTAGGTTTTAAAGCTTTATGTTTCCCATCTAGAATATGGGCCCATGCTTCACTTCCAAAAACACGAAAGTGACTTACATCTGGTTTAATTAAGCTCCATGCTTCTTCTGGAGTGGTATTCTTTAAAACCTTAGTAGGAGTGTGATTTATTATGTAATTTGCACAGTTAATTGCTTCTGCCCAAAAATTAAGACTATGTCCTTTAGATTGAAGCATACAATTAGCCATTTCCTTTAAGGTGCGATTCTTCCTTTCAGCTACACCATTTCGTTGTGGAGTATATGGAACAGTTTGTTGCATTTGAATTCCATTCTCAATGCAAAAGTTGATGAATTTGTTGTTAACATATTCTCCACCATTATCAGATCTTAGCTTAAGAATTTGATGTCCAGATTGTTTTTCAGCAAAGGCCTTAAAGGCCAAGAATATGTTAAATACTTCATACTTGAGTTTTAATAAGTATACCCAAGTGCGTCTGGGATATCATCAATGAAAGTTAAGAAATACTTGTAGCCAGAGAATGAAACAACTGGAATTGGACCACATAAATCATTATGCACAAGCTGTAAAGGGGTTGAGGTGTGCCAAGAGGCACGTTTTTCAAAACTATTCCAATGATGTTTTCTGAGTACACATCCGGAACAAACACCATCTCTGCAAGATACCATTGGAAGACTTGTCACCATATTTTCTTTACATAGATTTTGAAGGGAGTGATAGTTTAAGTGACCAAATCGCTCATGCCAAACTTTGTTCACTTCATCATTATGAGCAACAAATACCGAGGGAAGATTTGATGACCCAAAGTCATTAAACTTATACAACCCTGTAGAATCATTAGTAATGCCAGTAGCTAAAATCTATTTAGGATCTCTTAGGTCCTTAATTACAACATTGTGAGGTGAAAATTCAATGATTTTACCTTCACCTAACTGAGTTATCTGATATACAGATAGAAGGTTGTAGGATAAGGTTGGAACACATAATACATCATTGAATTGACCATTGTCTATATGAACAGTTCCAGTCCCTACAACACTAAGAGATCTATCATCACCAACATATATATTTTTGGTGTTACAATCATTTAAAGAAGAAAACATGGCTTTGTTTTTGGCCATGTGATAAGAAGCTCCAGAATCAATGAGCCACTCATGAGAATGAGAAGAAGAAGATACTTTTAGTGCATATCTAGACCGAGATGCTTGACAACCACATGCAGAAAGTGTTATTCCTGAAGATGAAGTTGAAGCTATTGAGTGATCCAAATGGATGTTATGCTTCTTCATTGTTGCTTCCAAGGCTTCCATCTTCTTAAAGCATTTGGATTCTAAGTGGCCATCTCGATTAAAAAAGTGGCAATGTCTATCAATCTTCTTCCCTTTGTTTTTATTTGCCTTATCATTTTGTTGAAATGATTTTTCATTTTGAGACCGAAATGGCTTAGGACCCTTGTTTAGTTTAGGACCATTCTTTCTAGGATACAGCTTCTTAGGATTCTTTGAATTTGGTTGCTGCTGGTCGGATAAGGCTTTCTTAGAAGAGTTTCCAAGATTAAGAAGACCAAAATGTAAGAGTTTTTCTTGTTATCTTATTAAAGAATCACAAAAGGCATCAAAGGAAGGGGACTTGTAGTCTTCTCCTTGAGAAATGAAGGCTTCTCTTGTAGAATGGAAGGTGGAAACAAACACAGACTAGGATAGTCCCAACTTAGTAAGAATGGAATTGATAAGGATACCATCTTCTTTCTTAACCTTAACACCTTCCAAAAGAAGTCTAAGGGTCTTGAACTTGGACAAAAAATATTCAATGGAAGAAAAATTATTGGGGTCCAATGTAAGTAAATCATTTTCGAGTTGATGGGCTCTAAGTTCATTTTTAATTCCAAAAACTTTAGTGATGTGTTTCATTGCTTCATTAGGAGTATCAAGTTCTACGATATGGAATCTAAGGTCTAGAGAAATAGACATCCAAATCAACCCATGTGCTTGATCTTGCCTATTTTCCCATTTGGATACCTTATCTTCATCTTTCGGTTTGGTTTCTTGGCCTGAGTCTATTCTGCAAGACCTTTACTTCTAAGTAAATCCACAATGTAGGACCACCATTGGAAGTAGTTGGTGCTCTCAAGAATAACTTGGCATGGACTTTCCATTTTAAAAGAATATAAAGCTATAGATGCTAAAAATAGGCTGTTTAAAAAAAAAAATTAGGCTGTATGGTTGTAATGTATGGAAATATCGCGAAAAAATAGGCTGATTAAAAAAAAATAGCTCTGAAAACGGCTTCTGAATGAAGAAGTTATGGCTTTTTGAAGAAACGTTGTTGAAGATGTCGATGAAGTGCGGAATGTGTGGAAATGAATGATAATGTTAATAATGTTATATTTAAAAAAAATAAAAAATCCACCCCCTTTCCAAACTTAATCTAATTAGCTCAACAAAAAGAAAGACTTGAACTCAAGACCTCTATTCTCATAAAGTAGCTTTGGACCAAGTGAGTTAGATGAAAAGGTTAGTAATTTTTGGAAAAGAGGAAGGGTTTTTTTTTTTTAGTCACTGAATTTTTGGGGTGCATTCTTACTTGAGAAAGATCTTTTTTGCCTACAAAACAAAAAACACAAAACCCAACACGGACATACAAAAAAATACAAACCTTATGGCTTGAAGTTAGCTTCAGCCAGAAACTAAATATTTTCCTCAATGTTTCTGATTTTCCAAGATCACACTAAGGTGCAGCGGAAAAGAGCATATGCATGAGAAAAATCCTTCCTTTCTGTTTCTAATTTGCCTAGATTGCACAGAGTCGTGGGGCAAAGAGCATACACAAAAACGAAAGGTATAGATCCTGGAATAAAAAAAACAAAGAGCTAAATAAACCAAAATAAATAGAGAGAAAATAGCTAAAAATTGCAAATAAAAAATGTATACCTCCAAATATTAAAAATGACATAGCTAGGCCTACTAGAAACCTTTTCGCGTTAAACGAAAGGGGTTCCTCACTAGAAAAGATGCTCCTAACACAATAGAGCAGTCCTCTCGACTCGAAAGCAGTCAGTAATAGTACATCTAGGAAACGACAGTCGGATGCAGTTCTACCCGCTTCATATTTGGATCACCAATGGATGCAGCCCTCAAATAGCTCTAACACCATGTAGGAATTTATAGGGTAAGTTTCTCAGATAGAACACCAAAGGACACCACTCACAAATAGATCACAGATCAATACACCAGTATTGTTGACGTGGTTAAAACCCTCAAAGAGAGAAACAGTCCACGGCCTGAGCCAACACAACCACTTCAGGCAATTTATTAATAAAAGAATGAAAATTTACATAAAATTCTCTCATGAATGGTTACCCTACAAATGACCCTCCATGCTCTTTAAATAGAGATCATGGACCAATCAGGTGTTAAGCCATAGATCAAGTGTCGGTAATACCGAGGAGAGAATGAACCGTCAAATCACTACATATCGTGACCGTTGGATTGTAAGTTACAAAAGTATGTAGTAAAGAAACACACTTTACCTAACTCTACACTAGACTAAGTTATACTTAACTATTTCCTATGTGTCAAAATATCCTAACACATATGTTGAGAGTATTAGTGTAATTCTATTTCAAAGCAAGCCATTCCTTAAGACTACTATTTGCATATCATTTGAGACTATTATATCAACTTAGACACCAATCTAGCTACAACCATCTCAAAATATAAGCATTTTTTACTTCCATTTACAAGCATTAAATGAGATGAGTGATAAGGTGAAAGGTAGGAAACATGAGTCTTTGACCCATCATGGGCTTATTAAATTGATTGTTTATGATGCCTTGCATAGCTCAAAACATCCTGTTCCATAGATTGGGTTCGTAGATATGGATAAATAGGGATTCTAAGTGACCCAAGAAACCTTAAAATATATAGGGATCACAACTATCACGAAAGGAAAAGAAAAACTAGCCACCAACCCTCGATCTTCTAAGAGAAAAAAGAAGAAGATTAAACTAAGATAACTGAAAAGGAGATTGTATCCACAATAGTGAAGATGGGGGAAACACCCTAAGCCCAAGAAAAGGATAGAACTAATTAAGTATGACTCTCAAGTTTAAAGGAATCATAGCTGTAGGACCAAGTCTATCTCCAAATAGAAGGAATCTGCCCAAACTGTAGTAAATATAGAGGAAACCCCAAGCCCAGAGGAGCAAACAAATATCTTGTAGAATGAATAGAGCTATAGGAAGAGGGAAACATTAAAATTTCACCATGAAGAAGGAAAAAGAAGAAAAAAAACAAGAGAATCTAAAGTTTATTGGACCATACACTACAAGAAGATTCCATGCTAGAAATAGAAAAGGCCAAGAGAGGCCCATAAATGGAAGAGGACTGCAATAGTAAATGGAGTAGAGGAAGTACAAAATTTGTAAATCAAATGACCAACTTAGAGAGGATATGATGATCCTCAAGATTCAAGTGACAAACAATAGGGAACACTTGGAAAAAGAAAATAGGAAACTAAAATATAAACTAGAGCAACCAAAAGGAGTGATAGTAACTATGGAAATTCAGATTTCAGATATGGAAACTTCCTTGGGAGTCATGGAAAACTTGTCCTTGGAACTAACTAGTTGCAGACAACCAACAAGGACATATTCTCTTTTTCTGAAAGAGAAATGGTGTAGGTATTGTATTTCTCATTTTGACTAGTAAGGATAATTTCATGTCCAAACTCCCAGATATTTCATCACATATTGTTGGGGTTACAGTATGGATGAAAAAGGAAGTTTGTGTGAATTATACCTCCACAACCTTGTATTTTCATACTCACCCTCTTGGGATCCTAACCCCAATGTGGGGTATTATGTCCAACTCTTGGCCTTGTCCTCTTGGCTAATGCATGAGGAAATGAGAGAAAGCAAGAGAATATGAAGTCGGGGAAAGAGTTGATTTCTCCCCTATGGATTAGGGTAGAGGACCCTATCCCTCAAACCATCATTATAGCTCATAATATCTTGACAGAAGACCAACAGGTGGCACAAATTTGGAAGTAAAGGAAATAGAAAGTCATTTTACACTTTGAGGATATGTTTTGACTCTTAAGAGATGAAGCTACATAGGGTTTCCAAATAATATGGAAATTCTTTCCTTCCAGCCTGTAGATTAGAGAGCTCCATTCATCTATCAAATTATGGAGTAACCTCTCTAGAACACCTCTCTACAAGAGGTTAATGCAAAAGTTGGGAGTGCATTATATTGGCTTGAGATTTAACACCCCACTATTACTCCTAGAGCTAAATGAAATTAATCAAGATTAAGAAGCCAAGGACTATAAAATAATAAGGGATTCTAATGGATTTTTATCAGCAAGGAGAACTAGATATATTGGATGAAATGCAAGATAGGTTTTCAAAGAATAGCAAGACAAGTATTAGGAACATTAGAGGAGAGGGTAGTTCCTCAAGGGTGTGCAACATTCCAAGCTAGGGGCATGACGGTCCCATATATTGGATATTTTATAAGGCCCATATATCGTGATATTTTACCCATATCACACATTTTTTACCTTACATTAGCAAATTCCTTAAACCTCTTTGTGTTTCACTGCAAAATACATTATAAATGTATTATGGACAATGATGAGGAAAGATTTTTATTTTGCTCAAGTCCAGCCAATTAATGACTTCTAGCCATATATTTGGGCTTCTTTATTTTCTTGTGCATGTAAATATAGATATTCAATCCATTAATTGCATGGTATCACCCATATTGAACTGTTAATGAACATATGTTTCGTTGAAAGAGCCAGATATAACTTTTTGTTGCAAACAAAGATATGTGTTGTTGTAACAAAGAAAAAGAACATTGAGTATAAATGAGATACTATATTCTTGTTTTCTTGCATTGTGATGGGAAGATGGAGATGGTTAATCAAGTGTTTTTTCTAAAAGAATACCACATAGTCACCTACTTCATTTTGCCACTAAAAGAGCTGTAGAATGTTGTGTGAAATTGGGATTGCAAGCAACTGAGAAATGAAGCATATCACAAATAGAGTAGACTTGGTTTCCATAGGTTGGCATTCAGCTGTCCCAGAATTTTTGTTGTTTATCAACTAATTTTTAGACATGCAAAGTTTTATGGCATGTCAATATGTAAACTATGTTTCTTAGTTGTTTTACGACCACAGTTGGATGTGAGCCTTGTATTCGTAACTTGTTAGGTTGTATGATTTGAGATTCAACAGGAGTATCCTAAGATGAGTTATAGGAAGTTCTTAGGTGTACAAGGAATAGTCTAGTTGTAGTAACTGTAACTTGGTCAAGTTGTTGTAGTGGAGGCAGGTTTTGGTTGGGTTCCCAAGTTGCAATAAAAGTAAGGGTAGTTGTGAGGGCATGATAGTTAAGGAGTGCTAGGGCATGCCAAGGAATGAAAAGGTGTTCTAAAAAATGCTAGACAGTGTCAATTCTTGTCGAGGAGTGTTGGGGAGTGTCAGAGAATCACAAGGGATAACTAGGTCAAAATGCATGGAAATGAACGAATAAGAGTGTGTGCTAGGGAGCGTTCGTGAATTCCAAGTGTCCCAAGGACGAAGTGTGTTAGGAGACTTTTAGAATAGGACTTGCAGGAGGAAAGCCTATGATTGTAATAAGGGGCTAGACAAAGTAGTTTCAGAGAAAGGGAGACTTTGGGCTAGGCACAACTCTATTTTTTCAATGACTTGGTTGGGTTCCCAAGTCACAAAAAAATTAAGGCTATCTGTAAGGGCATGAAAACTAGGGAGTGCCAAGGTTTGCCAAGGAATGCCAAGAAATTCTAACACATGCTAGATAGTTCCAAGGAATGTTAGGCATGCCAAGACATGCCAATTGCTAAGGCATGCCAAGATGTGCCAGGTGCTAGGGTGTGGCACCAACGCATGCTAGGGAGTGCTAGGGAAACACAAGGGAGCACTATTTTCAATTTCATGGAAATTAATGAATAAGAGTGTGTGATAGGGAGTGTTAGCAAGTTCCAATGTCCTAAGGAGGGAGTGACAAAGTATTCTAGGTAGTGCCAAGTGATGCTAGAGTGTTAGGGAAGCATGCCAAGATGTACCAAATTCCAAGCTGTGACAATGTGTGCTAAGGATTGTTAGTGAGTGTTAGGGAAACTCAAGGGAGAACTAGGTCAAAATGCATGGAAATGAATGAATAAGAGTGTGTTACAGGGACTGTCAGCAAGTTCCAAGTGTGCTAAGGAGAGAGTGACATGGTATGATAGGAAGTTCTAAGGCATGTTAGAGTGTCAGGGTATCATGCGACCAAGATGTGCCAAGTGCCAGGGTGTGCCAACACGTGCTAGGAAGTGTTAGGGAGTTCAAGAGAAACACAAGGGAGAACTAGGTCAAATTAATGCATGGAAATGAATGAATAAGAGTTTGTGACAGGAAGTGTAAGTGAGTTTCATATGTGCTAAGGAGGGAGTGACAAGGTATGTTAGGTGTTTTTAAGGCATGCTAGAGGCCAAGGAAGCATGCCAAGATGTCTTAGGTGTGAGAGTGTGCCAATGCATGCCAATGAGGGTTTGGGAGTGTCAGTGAAAAACAAGGGAGCACTAGTCTCAAATGTGTGGAAATGAATGAATAAGAGTGTGTGACAAGGTATGATAGGTAGTGCCAAGGAATTCTAGAGTGCCAAGGCGACATGCCAAGATGTTCCAAGTGCCAAGGTGTGTCAATGTGTTCCAGGGAGTGTTATGGAGTGCCATGGAAACACAAGGTAGATCTAGTTCAAAATGCACTGAAATGAATGAATAAGAGTGTGTGATAGGGAGTGTTAGTGAGTTCATGTCTGCTAAGGAGGGAGTGACAAGGTTATATGCTAGGCAGTGCTAACGCATGATAGAGTTTGAGTGCATGTCAAGGAGTGGTAGTGCGTGTTAGGGAGTGCCAAATCATGCCAAGGAATGCAGGGATGCTAACATGTGCCACATAAGGCCAAGGAATTCTAAGACGTGCCAGGTGATATGGCATGTCAAGATACAGTAAACGGTGTTGCTACTGCCATGATTGGATGTGAGCCTTGTCTTGGTAACTTGTTAAGTGGGATGAGTTGAGATTGGACATGAGTAGCCTAATATGAGTTATAGGTAGTTCTAGTAGGTGAACAAGGCATATGTTAAATTTCCATGATACATGAGAATCTGGGTTTGGTATTAGAATATTTTATGCAAACACACTCAAGTGACACAACACATCTACTTTAATGCACAACAAAATCTACACACATCAAAGAATCAACTAGTGCACATAATATTTTTTTAACTTTTTCAAACCCTTCTTCATTATATTACAAAATATAATACAACAAGCTAGAGCTCCCATACCAGGGATCATGGCCCTTTACAATCACACTGATACAAGGAATACAACTAGGGCTTGGTGTTAGTCCTTTAACAACCAATATAACCTAAACAAGATAACACATGACCTACTTGCTTATGGAGACCACACACAACCCTTTCATCCATGTGTCCTGAACACATCTGGTAGGTCCTCTTGCCTCCCATTCTACAACTCCTGAATCTACCTCTATCTATGAGCTCAACTCCTTTAGATTACTGAACTTGGATCAACAAACTCTACTCTCTCTAGTTTCCTCCTTTGTCCTTCAAGGTCTACAAATTAGGGTCTTCAATCAACTGTTCACAACTCTGTTTGTGAACAACTCTTTGGTTTACCCATTTTTTCCATACTATGATTCCAAGATGACAATTCTAGGGCTATGGAGGTTTCCCTTCTTCTCACTGAATCAATCTTCTATAATATAGTGAACTAGGGCTACTTGGCTATCCCACTTGACTACTAATTTATTCCTTCAATTTTTTGACATCCTTAGGCCCTATACGCATTTCCTTCTACCAATCTTGTTGTCCTTCACAAGTACAAGACTTAGGGCTCTTCCTTGAAATTCACCTAACAACCATCCAACTATACTTGGACTTCTATAAATCTGACCAACCATAGTCAATTCTTTTACTGATCTAGGCCCCACAATATTTCCCTCATCTAGGGCTCTTCAAATTTTCCATCTAATAATGATTTGAGTCCTTGTGTACTAGTTTCTTTATTGTCCAATATATGAATAGATCTAAACTACTCCCCTTATCATCCTTCTAGCAATTATTAGATGACTGAACTAGGGTCACAAATCATCCACTAATAGTCCATTGACTAATTTTTTATAGGCTACTTTAGATCTCTATCTAAAACTCTATGGAAAATCCACCAAAATAAACTCCTCTTCATGTCAATCCATTCTTCATATGGCACGTTTCTTCTACTCAATCTTCTGCTCAAGTTCCACCCTCCTTTGGATCTATTATCTCCATACCTACTTCTGCAAACCACCTTCCATATTTGTGGTCTACATTTCAGAGACAAACCTCCCCCTAAGGGTCACAAACCCTCTTCTTCTACTCAGATTTGTCACAGTATTAAGGGCATACCGTATGGACTAAACATGCTAGGAAACTGTCCTAACTAGAGAATTATACTTCTTTTCTAATTTCTTTAGAACAAAGGCTATCCATCCATAGAAAAAAAAACAACTCTTACCTCTATAAGAGACACAACCTAACTCATATGGATCCATGGATTCTGGGCATTTCTTTGACTAAATCATCACATGAATGCTAGATCTCTACGACCCTCAAACTAGGGTTACCTCAATCAATATTACACATGTTTCTATTTTTGTTCTAGCCCTAAATTCCAGTCCAGGCACTCCTCCATTTGTGTTGGTCTTTATCACAGAACTTGCGGCCTACTAACCACCAAAATAAAAGTTGGTATCAACCCTATCTTCTATTTTAGAATTTGATGTTACCTTCACATAGAGACACTACCGAAATCACAAGACTAAATTCTCATGAGCAACCTCTCTTAAGCTCGATCTCCCTTAAGAGAACCAACAATATTCCATCATACTTCTTAGCTTGAACCCATTAAGGCATGTAACATTCTTGTGAACCCTTAAATGATGATCTTTCTCTTGGTGGATGATCATGGCCTCCCTTTAGCAACCCTTACTCAACCCTCTATCTCGACTCACTTTAGGACTACATCTCTCCTGGCCTCCTTGATCAAATGAGCTCCTTCTCAATTGATGTTCTTGTATTCATCCTAAGGCATCCTTAAATATTTTTACCTAACCCTCTTAGGAACCCTCTAGAACTTACAGGTTTTATCCACTTAGACCTTAGGAAATATTTTTTTCCTTTTTAATTTTCTTTTAGATTTTAAACCCCATCTTGGGTCCAAAACCCCTTCACTTGGGTTCTTTGCCCAGAAAGCCTTTTGTGACCAAAATCACACAAACCCATCTCACTAATCTTGTGGAGTACCTCCCAAGCAACATAATTCAACAACATAGTCTATTTGTAGTAACCATAACTTGGTCAAGCTCTTGTAGTCAAGCGAGGACTTGGTTGGGTTCCCAAGTTGAAAACTAAGGATAGTTGTGAGGGCATGATAGTTAGGGAGGGTCAAGGCATACCAAGGAATGAAGTGGCATGCTAACAAATGTTGGACAATGTTAATGCATGTTGAGTACTACTAGGTAGTGTCGGGGCATCACAAGGGAGAACTAGGTTAAAATTCATGGAAATAAACGAATAAGAGTGTGTTCTAGGGAGTGTCAGAGAATTCAATTGTGGCAAGGACAAAGTGTGTTAGGAGAAGTTAAAAATAGGGTTTAGAGGAGGAAAGACTACGGTTGGGATAAGAGGCTTGACATAACAATTTTAAACAAAGGGAGACTTTGTGTTGGGAACAACATTGTTTTTCCTTTAGCTATTATTTTTATATGAGATGTGGCACACTTTGGCAGCATGCTCATGTTTTAAACTATTCTAGATAATTGCATATTGTAAATTGTTGTATATATGTCATGAGGAACTCAGCTTGTGTTGGCTTATATCTTGTGTGCCTTGTGCATCTTGTGGTTCTTACAAACTCTCAGTTAATGCTCTATTATTTATATGAACAAAACATACATGTGAAATATTTCTTCTGTAAGTTATGTTGCTTATTTGTTTTATGGCCATGGCTAGATATGATCCTTGTCTTAGTAACTTGTCAAGTGAGACAAGTTGAGGTTACACATGAGTGGCCTAAGATGAGTTATAGGTAGTTCTTAGGTGAACAAGGCACATTCTACTTGTAGTAGGTGCAATTGGTCAAGTTGTTGTGGTTGAATTAGGAAAATGTCACATGAACGTAGCCAAGGATTTGATTGAGTTCTCAAGTCTTGAAAAAATGTAAGGCTTGATGTGAGGGCATGAGTTCCAAGGTGTGCTAGGGAATGCTAACATGTGCCAAGTAGTGTGAAGGCATGTCAAACATTCTAAGATGTGCTAAGTACTATGGCATTCAAAGATGTGTAAGGGTGTGACAATGCCTGCCGGGGTCTGTTAAGGTGACAAAAGGGAGAAACAATTTAAATGACAAGGAAATGAACACATAAGAGGGTTAATAAGTCATCAATTTACATTTTCCAATAGGGGCATGCTAGGCATACCAACACTAGGTGCCAATAGGTGCCAAGTGCCAAGTTTTAGTGCATTCTAAGTGCCAAATCTTCGTCTGATGCTTCTCATATACTTTACAATAATTGATCTCAAATAAAATTAATATTAAACCATGCCAAATCATACCAAGTCATCTCAACGCATTCCATACATGCTAAGACTTTCCAAGTGCCAACATGTTAGGTCCCTATAATATTAGTGATTCCCCCATTACTATTGTCGTTGTATCACTTATTATTATTGTCATGCCCCTATTTTCCCCATATTGTTATTATTGTGCCCCATTGAATCCCTCTATTGTTATTTTTGTGACTTTATATTATTATTGTTAGCTTGACTTGGTTATATTGTGACCCCTTAGACTCCTATATATAGAAAGGAGGTTTTATCATTTGAAACATCTAAGAATTGTTCATTTGTGTAATGTAAAGGAGGTTGCCCCTTTGAAGAGGCTTATTTGTAAGGCGTTGACCTATCTTTTCTATCTTTTTGTGAGCTGGTTTCATAACATTTGGTATCAGAGCTTTGGATTCTAAGGTTTCACCGCTCCAAACTAGTCATCGTGGCAGTTTCGCTATAACTTTTTCTTGTGTTGTTTCAAAAGATACAAGAAAAACCCATTTGAGCCGAAATCATTCTAAACTTTGGGTCTGAATTTAAAAGCTTGTCTCGCTATCTTTGTGGAGATATGATCTAAGGAAGTTAGGATTTTTGTAGACTCTCGAATTAGATTCCAAACAGGTGGCTGAGGGAAAATCACCATAACTGTTGTTTTGAGCATAAGATTGAAATTTCATCAGAAGTTTCAGAAAGAGGACGTCCGGTAGTTTTCTATGTATCAGTTTCAGGTACTAAGGTCAAAACAGTGACACGTGGCACATCATACAAGTTTTCTCTACTGAACTAGTCTATAATCAGGTCACCGTGGGAAATTTGGCATAACTCTTCCTTGGAGAATCCAATATTGATCAAACTTGTGGGGTTAGAAATAGGACTCAAAGGGCTACCACAGGAAGAGATTTCAAATATTCAAGATCTGCAATTACAGAGATACAACAGATTCAATATTGAGCTATTATAAAGTGAAAAAAAAGGTTTGTAGTTTTTTTTTAAATTTTGCATAAGAGTGGTTTGAAAAATTAGTTTGAAGGAATTCAAAGGAATAGTGAAGAATTATTAGCATTATTAATTCCCCGAAGAAAGAAAATGGAAACACCTAGTAAGCAACCTGAAAGCTCTAGCATGACTTATGAAGAAGAGGAAGAAATGCAACATGATATATCAAAATTACAAGACCAAGT
>APFE031428814.1:208339-220111 GCA_000404065.3 Pinus taeda
TAATACGGAGTAGAACTATGGTGGCGTAGGCCAAATTGTTCTATCAGTTCAATCATCATGATGTTCCGAATGTGACTTCCATGATCAGTAATAATAGTTTTAGGAACACCGAATCTAGAAAGAATATGATTGAATACGAAAGTTGCAGCAGTCTTGTCATCTGCTGAAAATGTAGGCATTGCCTCGGCCCACTTAGTAAAATAATCTATCGCTAGTATAATATATGCATGCCCCCCCAGCTGAGTGAGGGTTACATGTAATAAAGTCAATACCCCACTTTGCGAAAGGACCGACAGCAATTATAGGGTGAAGAGGAGCGGGTGGAGCATGCATCTTATGATCAAAGATTTGACAATTGCGGCATTTATGGACTGCATAGATACAATCTTTAAATAAGGATGGCTAGAAATAACCAGTGTACAATATCTTTTGGGTTGTGGCATACCCAAACATATGACCGCCACATGCTCTAGAGTGACAGTCATTCAGAACCTTTTCAGCTTCTTCATGAGTTAAACAATGTCGGAAAACAGAATCTGCTCCACGACGATAAACTGTATCACCAATAATATTTTATTGTTGGGATTGGAAACATATTTTCCATCGCTGAGATCATGAAATTTCAAGCCAAAAAGATTGGGTTTGGAGATAAACAATAATATCTCCATACCAAGGATCAAGAGTACTGATAAGAAACAAGGATTCATCCGCAATGGGCTCTTCCGCCACAGTTTTAGTATCAGTACGCAGGAAATCACACATCAGTTCGGCAAAAAACAAAGATTTCATTGCCTTGGATTTTTCAAATTCCAAGTCAAATTCCTATAGGATAACTATCCATTTGGAATACTTGCCCCCTAGCAATTGTTTGGTCAAAATATACATCATAGGGTTAGAGTCTGAAATTACCGTGTTTTTGCATCATAAGATGTAGTGACGAAATCTTTGGACAGCTTGAACAGCTGCCAAGGCCAATTTCTCCACATGCGAATATTTAAGTTCAGTCAGATGTAGAGTTTGACTAAGATGGTAAATCACATGTTCATTGTTGAATTCATCTTCCTAAACTAAAACCATCCCAATGGTGGAATGAGAAGTGGTGAGGTACAAAAAGTAATCCTAGTTGTGATTGGGAGGATGCAATAACGGTGCATGGGTCAACGCGTGTTTGAGTGCATCAAAAGATCGATCAGCGATCTAATCCCAAAAGAATGGAATATTCTGTTTTAACAACCTGGTAAAACCTTTTGTTATCTCAGCGTAGTTAGGAATGAAATGACGTAAAAAGTTTGCTTTCCCTTGCAAACTTTGGAGTTGCGGAGAGTCGAAGGAGGAGGTAGATTGACGATAGCTTCCACCTTTGAGGGGTCGACATGAATGCTTGCCTTTGATATGATAAATCACAGTAAGCAACCTGTTTCTACACAGAATACACATTTGCGTAGATTCAGCCGAATTCGATAGTGCTTACATCTCATAAATATAACTCATAAATGAGTGAGATGATCAGCTCTACGCAATGAGCGGGCAGGTAAATCATCGAGATAAGGCTGCACAATGTGCTTGATGTCATGAAATGCGTAAGACATAGCCCTTTGAAAAGTTTCTCCACGTTCTTTAATCCAAAGGGTAATTTGCACTAAGGAAATGTCCCCCATGGGAAAATGAAAGTTGTTTTAGCTTGATCAGTAGGGAGTATTTTGATTTGATTGTAACCCGAAAAACCATCCATAAAGGATAACATTTCACTACCGTCACAATCATCAATAATTTGATCGATATAGGGGGTTGGATAATTGTCTCTAGGAAAAGCTCGATTAATATCCCTATAATCGATACATACTCTTATCGTTCCTTGTTTTTTGTTGACAGGAACAATATTCGATACCCAATCGGTTAAAGAAATTAGATGAATGAAACATGCGCGAAGTAATTTCTCAATTTCGGCTTTTATAGTAGCAGCTTTTCATGGATGTATATGACATAAGCGTTGGCAGACAGGTTTAGCATCCAAGTAGTTTTAATTTCATGAACAATAATTGATGGATCGATTCCTAGCATTTCTTCATATGATCAGGCAAACACTTCACGGAATTCTTGAAATAGGGCTTTATAAGTTTGGATTTCATTGTCTGTACAGGAAGCACCTATATGAATGTTTTCAATAATTCTAGGCTTAACTGAACTGTTAATAGGAACTGTTCGAGATATATTTTCCAAATTTAACTCAGAATCAAAATGTTGCAATGGATTCTACGGATCTTTGACATAGTCAATAGTAAAAATAGAGGAAAAATCATTTTCAAAATAATCAAGCTCAGGTAAAAATGAAGATCGGTGATGAAGATCTTCCCATGGTAAATCATCAACAGACAAAAGTTCACGAATCTGCTCATTAGTATGAACAGGATCAGAAAGTGTTAATGTAGTTGAGGTTGATATCGAAAATGATTCCCCATGGACCACATTCATTGGATCAGTTTCAGTTGAATAGGGATCAGAAAATGACTGTATAGCCTGATATGCAATTTCAAAGGGACTCAAAGGCATCGCGTCACCAAATGAATCCATCTCAGAATCGGAAGGTATGATCCAAGGATCATCAAAAATAACAATATTCGACGAAATCATATGAATAATTGCAATAGAAGGTGATACGTTAGGAGGATGGAAGGAAAAAGTTCCCAGTAAACCAGAATCTTTAATCAAACCTATGCCAACATCCTTGTAAGGGATAGTTGTTTTACCGATGTGCTGAATACTATCTGTAGAGGCTGGGTCGGATGAGAAGTAAGTCAGCTGGTCTATGATAACGATATTTCCATTACGAGGAAAGTTGATAAGCTGAAAGACCGATGAAACAATAGCAGTCATAGCATAAGACCAACTGCGACCCAGGAGAAGATTGTAATCTAGAGGGGCATCAACCACTTCCACATTTAGATTTACGATTTTGCCTTCGACCCCTATAGCTAAATCCTACAAAATGCCAAAAAGATGGAACCCTCGGCCATCAAAAGCCTTTAG
Organism: Pinus taeda; assembly: GCA_000404065.3. Taxonomy (NCBI): domain Eukaryota; kingdom Viridiplantae; phylum Streptophyta; class Pinopsida; order Pinales; family Pinaceae; genus Pinus; species Pinus taeda. Next base: position 211,367 of record APFE031428814.1, read on the forward strand.
AATTGTTGGAGATTGATTGAATGTGGAAGACCCAAGCGATTTCCAACACTGGATCGACATAATACATGTAGAAGTCCATTCATCAATCACAGCCCGAAAGCAAGGTCTATTTTTTACTAAAACTAGAATCTGGAAAGCTATTTGATGAGGGAGGTGGGGTGTACTATTCTCTAAATCGAACATTATTAGGTTCGAATCCTGAATATTGGCAACTCCTATAGCAGACAATAGTAATTTACATTTTGTTGGGCACGATTGCAGCACTTCCAAAGCCGACATTGCTGAAGGGGAAATAGCTAAGTCTTCAAAAATGTTATAATTCTGAGCAGCTCTCACATGCAGATTGAAAGCTGATTTACGAAGTATACCTTTAGTAGGCGGTTTGATTACAAAGTCAGGGTTGGATTTCTCAATCTGTAGTGGACCTTAACCAAGAGGATCTGTAGTTGATGTGTTTGAATCAGAAGATTCTGCTTCTTTACCACCAACAGGATTTTTACTACCATAATCTTGCGATCGCATCGTAATCCTGACATGAGACATCATCATAATGGGTTCTTCTAAGGCATTCGAGGAAGAACCAATCATCTTACTATCTTGAGTAGGAAAAGGATCCTTCAAGACAGCAGGCATTTGAGAACCTTTAATGATTTTCGAAACCTCTGCTTGATGTGGGCAGCCTTTGGTAAAATGATCCTCATGGCAAATGAAACAAGGATAGCGAGGTTTCCATTTTTCGTCAGTAGATTCATTTTTATCTGTTTTATCTTTTGAATTTTGTTTGTTTTTCTTCTTCCCTTTCTTTTTACTACCATATTTTGATTTGGTCGTAGACGATTCTACGACATGGATGTCGCAGAAATTTCAGCGGAAGAATCTACTACCGGGGAATCAAGTAAAGTTATTATAGGAGAAGAATTCTTTGAAGATTTCTTCTTGCTTTTAGTACTAACTGAACCAATCATAACATCAGCGGCATGAGATCCTGAAGGAGCTGCAGTTATTTGACCGTGTTTTGGAAGATCAGGGATTTTTTCGTGTAAAGTACCTGACTGCGTATAGACGAGGTCAAGGTACTAAGCCTGAGAAATGACTTTCTCTTCAGTGACAACTCCTACCTTAGCTACATCTTCAGTGATTTTAGGTAACAATGATTTAACGAACCATTCCGCTAAAATTTGATCGGGAATGAAAACTTTCACTAAATGCCTTCTATGTCGCCATTCATGAATATGATCAAAAATATATGTGGACGTGGATTGTTTTAGTGAAGTTAACAGTTCCATGCCATTTTCATAGCTGACAGGCAAGTGAAAATGAGTTAAGAAAGCAATGGTTAACTGACTAAAACTATAAAAAGAGCCTCGTGGTAACTCAATGTACCATTTGGCGACAAGACCAATAAGAGTTCATTGAAAAAGACGTAATCGAATTGGATCATCAATAATTGAATTAGATGCACATTAGAGGTGATAAGTCATAACATGATTTGATGGATCCTCTCCTGACTTACCCTCGAATTTCGGGATATCACTAGGCAACTTACTAGGAATTGGTGGCCAATACAGAAGATAGTAAATCAGATTGTTCGTAATGCGTGAAAAATGAGGTAAATCCAAAGTTGCAATAAATGGTAACTGATGGTTAGGGTCGCGAAAACCTTGAGTAATGAGACTAGTTCCAAGAGGAGGATATCCGAGATAACCCGCAATCAGATTTGCATTAGGAATATTATAACCTCCTGGAAAAACAGGATTAACTGGACCAAACTAGGGCTGTTGAGGCTATTGATAAGTATATCCAAGATATGATTGCTATTGATAAACTGGATTTTGCATAGCAGGACTGAATTGATACTATCCCTGGTATGTTTGATATGTAAATTGTGGTTGACTTGTGGCAATCGTACTTGTATTAGCTTGTCCCGAAGGCATCTGGACCGAAGTCTAAATTGTAGGTCCTGATTGGGGCACAGAGACTTGAGGAATTTGCATTGATGCAGGGGTAGTAGAAACCGGAGCTGTAGATACTCCAGAAACAGGTGTTGTAGGTTGAACAAAAGTTGCAGTAGTTGCAGCAGTTTGAGGCGGAGTACGAGGTGAACTAGGCCTAGGTTACTGAATTGTACCAGATGCAGGGATTTGAACGGTACGTTGGACAGGTTGTTGGGTTGGACCAGAAATCAAAGGCTATCCAAGTTGATTAAGTAACTACACATGAGGTAGCAAAGTCTGTTGAGTTTGAGATGGATCCCACACCAAGTTCATTCCGGAGTATGGACCCATAACAAGTTGTGCATGTGGAGGACCATAACCTGGTTGAATGTAGGGTTGATAACTAAGCGGTACATTTCCAACTCCTTGAAAAAATGGTTGACCAGAAGGTAGTTGGAAACCTTGAGTTGGGTACTGACCTTGAGGTTGATAACCCTGAGGCACGTACTGAAACTGGGGTTGACCTTGAGGTATGTGCTAACACTGGGGTTGACCTTGGGGTATGTGCTGAGTCTGAGGTTGACCTTGGGGTGTGTACTATCCTAAAGGTTGAAAAACTTGAGGAAGCCCTTCAAGCGGTAACTAACTACCTTGGGGTTGCCCCCCAGGTGGTAACAAATTACCTTGGGGTTGCCGCCCAAGCGGTAACTGACTACCTTGAGGTTGCCCCCCAAGCGGTAACTGACTACCTTGAGGTTGAGGATTTGGAATACTACCAGACATCATAAGGATTTTTTCTATGTTCAATGTTTGAGTTCCATTACTTCCAGATGATAACACTTGTTCAATCGGTCGAGGAGATGCTCCTGAAAAAGTACTAGAGAGTGACTGGTACCCCGAAGGAACAGAAGGACCATCAGATAAAAATGTTTCCAGTGTTTGAGAAAACATAGATGACTATCTTGACATCATCGATGAATGATAATTTCTCTTAGTGTAGGATGAAAAGGAATTTGAGGTGGTGAAAATCTAAGACCAGGGTTTTCTAAAAAATTTGTCAATGATAAATACCAAGCATCACTCCTAAAAGGACTGTAGAATATTGATTCACGCTCCCTAAGATTCAAAATCTGTTGGTTTTCAGGAAGAGTTGCCTCTTTGTCTGGATTAACAAGTTCTTCAATAGAAATGAGGCCAGAAGGAAGATTTTGAGTAATAATGTTTCTTACTTTAAGTGAACCAGGACCACTAGAAGTTGGAGAAGCAAATCCTGAAGTTGGAGTAACAGCAGGTTCAGTGTCAGGATCAAAAATTTCATGTTCTTCAGCTAATTCATTGGAAGGAGAAATACTACTAGTAACTTTGGAAAATGAAATTGGCTCTTGAATATACTTTGTTGTTTGTATTTGATAATCAGGATGAACAATTAAAGATGATTCTCTGGCTTCAAGTGATCCAACTCTACTACCACTAGGTGATACAAGAGCTCGTAGCCCTTCAAGCTGGCTTGGTGTATATTTAGGAGGTTTCCCTTGAAGTCTACGAGGTTGTCTCGGTAATTCAGCCACGATTAAATATTAATTAATCTCACGCAAACAAAGAAAAATTCAATAAAAACACCTAAAGTCTCTAAAGAAACAAACAGTTGAATCACACGCCTAAAAATCTAAGAGTTCAAACCACACACAAATAGTAACTTCTCGTACTAAAAACACTAGTTGGTGATGAAATCCAACTTAGTAGAAGTTTAATACAGAAAGGGTGGTTGGAACAGTTACCCAGACAACATGCTTAATGAAACAGACTGGCACAAGTTTCTTCACAAAACCATCTCGAGTGAAGAGAACCCCCCAGAGAGTCCAAGTGAGTCTAGTTGACATCTGCTCTAGGTACAGTGAGATCCTTCCTTTACCGTCACCTTAGGAAATAATCTTAAGTTTATGGACACTAAGGTTACCAATAGCAACAAATACAATTGGGGGAACAGTCTACGATCCGATCTACGTGCAAGGACAGAGTAACAAAGCTCAATCCCCTTGAAGGCTCCTCGACATGGTTAATCCGAGGTTTACCAATAAGTGACCCTAGGCTCCTCAACAATGGTTAATCCAAGGTTTACTGTTTCTAATACGCGCAAATCTCTTATCTTTCCCAATGAAACAGAATTGATTGTCTCAAAGGTTCGGACATGATCTTGTGATTGACTCCTTTAAGAGAATCTTCCCAGAATGTATCAATTACAATTGGATTTATTTCCTACCACAATATGTATCTACTTGTTTGTTTTAACTATCTTGGAGAGTTAATTACTCCCTACTCCAAGATACTAGCCTAAGCTATATTGGTGATAAGAGCCCTAGAAATAAAAAAGATTACTAGATCAATTTTAATTAAGTGTTTCTTTTATGGGTTGTTCTTTAAGTCAATAGATATGGAGATGAAACTTTGATGGTGTGAAAACTCGACTCCAAAAGCACTAGAAAAAATGCACCTAAAATGATAAGAAATTCTTTTTTCTTTCAATGAAATTCTAGCTAAAAGAAAGAGTCTGAGAATGCAATTCTTTAAGAAACAATTCTTTCTTTCAACATGGAAATGGAAAGAAAATCTTTTTGTCTTTTTCAATAAGAACTCAAAACGATACTAATAATTAATGCTCACAATAAATCACTTTTCCTTTTCAAAACTCGAAACTACAAGAAAACAATTTGCTTCAAAAGACATCTACAAGTTCTAGAAAAACACTCAAAACTACAAAAACTAATTTTGAGATGTAAAAACTTTTAAAAATCTAATCGAATAAAAGCTTCAATTCTTTTTGAAGACATTTTTCTTAGTTGTTCAGTAAACTAAGGATTCATTTGTTCATAATAACAAACTAATCAAAAAACATCCATATATGTTTTCTTTTGTAAAAATGAAATTCAGAACTTATAACAAAGCTTGTTCAAAGATTTTGCAAGGAGAAAACCAAATCTATTTCTCACAAAGGATAGATTTCACAACCAAGTTAGACTCATCAAGAAGACAAAAAGACACTAGGGCGATCTAAGGTTTCTCAAGCTTTTGATCTTTGAGTCACTACAGAGACAAAGTGAAAATCTCTCCAGGCATGCAAAATTTCTAGAAAATCATTCAAAACAAAAGTACTATCAAAACTCACTCACAAGAGATTTTTGACAAGAAAAATATAGATCTGGGTAGACACTAAATATCCTAAATGAAACCTAAATATAACTGGAAGAAGATATTTTAAGTTTTTCAAAAAATTTACAGGGTCTGCAGGCTCCAAAAGAAACAGGTGTGGTTCCGCTCTGTTTACTAAAGGAAAAGTGTGGAGATGCCTGCACTGTCTGTAAAGAGAAAGTGTGGTCCCCTGAAAACTTCGAAAAAAAAAAATCCAGATTCTAAAAACTACCCAAGCCAGTATACATCAATAAAAAACCAGAAATGAAAACAATTTTCTCAAGTCAAAACAAAGGAAAACCAAAAACCAAATTCATTCCCCAGTGGAGTCACCAATTTGTTGGCCGGATAAATCGATCTTGTGGACAAGGCCGATCTCCCTAGTATCAGAAGCTAGTCTAGCAACAAATGGACAAACAAACCTATCTTTCTCTAGACATATGCGATTTATAAGTAAATACTACAAAGGTGTTAAGATCCTACCTTAGATCCAATGCTTGTTTGTAGTAGTCATCCTTCGATCATTTGAAAGATTTATCTTTAGAGACCTGCAATCACAAACAAGCAAACATTAAATAGCACCTGCATAGTAAATATTATAAATCATGCCTATTATGGTGATCAAGGAATCCATAAAATAAACCATGAATCAACAGCTTATTGAGAAAAACAAACTTATTTGTATTAACTTTAAAGTATAAGAACCTTACAACCTTTTCAGCCTTGATGTTGAACAAGATCTTCCCGGGGTCCAAAACAGGAATTTCCTTTACTTTGACAAACCTTGCACTCTTCCAAATGAGATATTAGAGGTATGTAATCTCTTCTCATAAAGACTCAACTAAAGAAGACTAAGTTCCAGTAGCATTTCACCTCAAAAATATTCATCTTTTAACCCCCCAAGTAACTAGCCCAATGCTTCATTTTATAGTGCAGAGGAAGGAGGTTATAGGTCCACCTATGAAGGGATAGAGTCCTCCTTCAAATGGATAAGCTCCTCACATCAAGGGGTTATCTCCTTAAGGTATGGGATGCATGAACCTTAAGAGAGTGAACTTGCCACCTCAAGATTCCTTCTAGAAGCTTCTAGAAATGACTGAAAGTGAGTTTTTCAGAATGTACTCGTGCCTTTTTAACTTTTACAGGGGTCCGCACCCATCACACAGAGACAAAGCAGTCAGGTGCATAGGGGACATGACCATTAGGTGCGGGACTGCAAGTAATGCAAAGCGAAAGTGCGGAACCAGAGTTTTAAAGACTTTCGAGGGCTTTCTCTTGTTCTCAAGGCTTGATATGAGGAACTGAGGCTTAAGACTTGCAAAGGAGGAAAGTATGAGTGGTAATGGATTCACACAGATTACAGAATGTCAAGGTGGCAATTTTTAGTGCAACAATTTCCCATTCTTGTCATTGATGAATTATTGGATCAATTGCATGGATCAATTTACTTCACCAAGTTGGATCTTCGTTCAGGATATCATCAAATTCGAATGAAGACTGAAGACATTCTGAAAATAGCATTTAGAACTCATGGGGGTCATTATGAATTTTTGGTCATGCCTTTTGGCCTTACCAATGCACCTTCTACATTTCAAAGTTTGATGAATTCCATTTTCAAACCCTTCCATAGAAAATTTTTGTTAGTATTTTTTCATGATATACTAATCTACAACAAGTCTTGGAAGGATCATGTTGAACATGTTGACAGGGTGCTCAAACTATTGGAGGAGAAACAATTATATGCAAAAATCTCCAAATGTTTCTTTGGAGTACAAGAGGTGGAATATCTAGGTCATATTGTATCTAATGAAGGTGTTAAGGTACACCCTAGCAAAATTAAAGCCATTATGGAATGGAAAATCCCCACATCCATAAAGCATCTGCGAGGATTTCTCGAGTTGACAGGGTATTATCGCAATTTTGCTAAGAATTATGGGAGAATAGTAGCACCTCTAACAACATTATTGAAGAAAGATGCATTTTCATGGACTCTAGAAGAAACAAAGACCTTCGAACATCTTAAAGAGGAAATGTGCCAAGCACCGGTCTTAGCTATGCTGGACTTCACAAAAACCTTTATTGTGGAATGTGATGCTTCAGGGAATGGAATTGGTGTTGTTTTAATGCAAGATGAAAGACCTGTTGCTTTTGAAAGTCATCCAATCAAGAGAAAGTATTTACACAAAGCTATTTATGAGAAGGAAATGTTTGCAATACTACATGCACTTAAGAAATGGTGACCCTACCTAATGGGAAAACACATCAAGTTAAAAACGGATCATGATAGTCTTAAATACTTTTTAGAAAAAATATTATCCTCTGAAGAGCAACAAAAATGGGTCAAAAAAATGTTGGGTTATGACTTTGAAATCATCTACAAAAAAGAATAGCAAAATGTTGTGGCAGATGCACTCTCAAGAAAGGATGAGGATGTGGAAGCATTGTTGTGCGCCATTTCTATTATCCAACCAGATTGGATAAACGAAGCAAGGGAGGAACGGAAGAATGACGAAGAAGTGTGGTCACTCATTCAAAAGTTACAACAAGGTTCCAGTATATCTGATACATTTAGCTGGAAAATGATTCATTATGGTACAAAAATCTCTTATACCTATGTAAGAATTCCCAACTCAAACAAAAGATTCTTATGGAATTGTGCACTCCTACCTCAAGAGGGCACTCAGGATTTTTAAAAACTTACCACAGGGTTAAGAAGGATTTTTTTGGGGATGGCCTTAAATCAGATATTCAAAAGTTTGCGGCAGAATGTTTGGTTTTCCAACAAAATAAAGTTGAAACAATTAAGACCTCAGGTCTATTACAACCTTTATCCATTCCAAGCCAACTTTGGGAGGAGGTTTCAATGGATTTTATCACATGTTTACCCAAATCTGAAGGAAAGAGTGTTGTCATGATGGTAGTTGATAGACTTATCAAGTATGAACACTTTTGTGCATTATCACATCCATTTAAAGCCAGTACAGTTTCTACTGCATTTATGGAAACAATTCAAAAGCTACATGGAAAACCAAATATTATTGTAAGCAACAGAGATCCCATTTTCACTGGAAATTTTTGGATAGAATTATTTTCTTGTCTCGGTGCTCAGTTAGCTCATGGCTCATCTTATCATCCTCAATTTGATGGGTAATCTAAGATAGTAAACAAATGTTCAGAAGGATATCGTTGTTGCTTTGTATATGATAAACAGACACAATGGGTCAAATGGTTACCTTTGGTTGAATGGTGGTATAACACTTCCTTCCATACTGCAACAAAAATGACCCCATTTATGGCACTTTATGGATATTATCCACCATCCATCACATCATATTTAAGAGAAAATTCGAAGGTTCAAGTAATGGAGCACCACACCGAGCATCAACAACAAGTTCTCCAACTCTTAAAGGATAACCTCACATTGGTGCAGAATAGAATGAAACAACAGGCAGATCAACATCGCAACGAAAGAAGTTTTGATGTAGGTGACTGGGTATTCCTACGACTACAACCATATAAACAATTATCCCTCAAGCAAGCTATGAAGGATAATAAATTATCACCAAAGTATTATGGTCCATACAAGGTGTTGCAAAAGATTGGTACTATGGCATACAAATTGGAG
>APFE031428814.1:220535-249650 GCA_000404065.3 Pinus taeda
GTTTAAAGAAGGTTATTAGGTGACAAGCTCCCAGTTCAAACATATTTGCCAGAAACTTGACGAGGAAGGAAAAATTATATTGGAACCGGAAGCAGTCACAAAAACAAGAACTCAACAGCTACGAAATCGATCAATTTCGGAATATCTCATCAAGTGGAAGAACTTATCCGCTTAAGATTCCACATGGGAGGATGAGAATTTTATACAAAAGCAACCAGAACTACTGAAGCATTGAGGACAACACCTTTTTCAAGGATAGGGGCATGTTAGGTCCCTATAATATTAGTGATTGCCCCATTACTATTGTTGTTGTATCCCTTATTATTATTGTTGTGCCCCTATTGTCCCCATATTGTTATTATTGTGCCCCATAGAATCCCTCTATTGTTATTTTTGCGCCTTTATATTATTATTGTTAGGTCGGCTTAGTTATATTGTGACCCCTTAGACTCCTATATATAAAAAGGAGTTTTTTTCATTTGAATCATCTAAGAATCATTCATTTGTGTAATGTAAAGGAGGTTGGCCCCTCGAAGAGGCTTATTTGTAAGGCGTTGACCTATCTTTTCTATCTTTTTGTGAGTTGGTTTCATAACACAACACATGCCAAGTGCCAATATGTGTCAGGGAGTGTTATGCATGTTATGAAGTGGCAAGGCATGTCGAAGAGTCTTAATGTGTGCTAGAGAGTGCTAATGCATGTTGAGGAGTGTTAGGGATTACTAAGATAACACAAGGTAACATTAGGTCAAAATTTATGGAAGTGAATGAATATGAGGGTGTACCAGGGAGTGTCAACGAGTGATAGCTTTCATTCCAAGGAGGGAGTGAAAAATGTATGCTAAGCACTGGTAAGGCATGCTAGGAAATATCAGGGCATGTCAAGAAGTGTTAGAGTGTGTTAGGGAGTTTGAGGGTGTGCTAAAATTTGCCAAGGTATTCTAAAACATGCTAGGTGCTAAGGCATGCTACAATATCTATGGCACCAAGGTATGTCAATATGTGTCAAGGAGTGTCAAGGCAACAAAAGAAAGAACCAAGATAAAATGCAAGGAAATAAACACATATGAGGGTTAATAAGTCGGGACTTTATCTTTTTCAAAATGGGTGTGCTAGGCACATTAATAATAGGTTTCAATACATGCCAAGTGCTAATGTATGTCGATGCATTCCAAGGTGTTCCAGGGCTTTCTAGGGGCTACAGGACATGTGGACACATGCTAGGAGAGTGTTATGTTGTGCTAGGGCATGTCAACATGTGCTTGGGTGTCCTAGTCATGGAAAGATTTTCTAGGTATGAAGATGTTCCAAGACATGTGAGGTGAGAAGAAATGTTAGTGTGTGCCAAAGAATTTTAAGGTGTGCCAGGATTGTAGAGGAGTGTTAGGTCTCTCTCATTAATAGAATTGACATAGCTTGATTATGTATTAAATAATATATTTCCTATACACTCTAGTGGAACTTTATTTGAAGGTAATTTGCTAGATAATAAACCTAATAGAGATGAATCATGTGTTGACTCATAGGAAAAATCTATTCTCATAACTTGAGGGAAATGATACACATTGATTACTTCTTACCAAATTGACTGACTCTAACCACTATGGCCTTGGGCATGTAATGAAAAGGGCTCCACGATAATGGTCTTAAATTGTTATATTTTGACAAAAAATATATTAACAAGCACATAGTGTCATAAAAAAATCATTGGAATGATCAATGATGATTAAAAAAATTATTGTCATCAAAAGTAACCAAAAAGAGCATTGATGAGGGTCAATAAAAGATCATCACTAGAAGTGTCACCAAAGAGAGAATTAGTGATGGGTAGTTAACAATCCTCACCAAAAGTGCCATTGAAAATGGCTTTGGTGACAAACCTTAAAGGACCATCACTATATACACTTATAACAACATATTTTTAAGGACCGTCACCATATACGACATTGGTGACAGACCTTAAAGGTCTGTCACATGCATGACCCTCACTAATGACCTTTTTTGTAGTAGTGTGTTTTTTCTAAGCTAATATCAAACCAATTTATAGAACCTTACCTTTTGTTATTGTAACAAATTACATAATCATCCAACTACATTTGAGTAACACATTGAACCACATTAAAATATCCCATTAAGTCACTTTCAAAAATGCACTTGACATATCATTAACCAATTTCAAAATCTCATAAAACATTCAATCCATCGAGCTACTTTTAAATAATTCATCAATCTATTTGAAATATCCCATTGGGTCCTTCTTAAATATGCATCCAATGTGGAGCCAAAGGTCATTAAACTAATTCGAAATATGTCCCACTATCATGATCTCCCTAGTGGAAAATGCCATTGAGTTCTTTCCAAGGAAAAATATATTTGGATAGCCTTAATAGACCATCCAACTAATTTGAAAATACAATAATTGAATACCATCAAATAGGCCATTAAATGTCTTTTGAATATGTCACTTTCAAAGACATGATCATCATGAAATTTTAAGAGATATCATTAAGACTTTTTGGAAGGTGCACCTAATGAAAACAGGTAGGCCATCTTTAAACTTTAAGGCAAAGGTTGAAGCCTTCATTTGAAGGTAATGCTTTGAATTCCAATAAATAATAAATATGGCTAGGCCATTGGCTCTTTTCAAAAGATGTCATTTACCACATTCAAAAGATCACAATAAGAGGCCAACAAGCCTTTTCAAAATATTCCATTAGGTATGTTTGAAAGATCAACCCAATAGGCCATTATGCCTCTTTTGAAAATGTGCCCAATTCGAAGGATAAGGCCATTAGATCCCTCCGAAAGAATACCTTGATCGAGCCACTTTGAAGATAATAATTTGAAGTAAATAATAGTGACAAAGGAATCAATCATTTCTTGAAGTACTATCTGACGTCGAAAACAAGAAGGAAAAGGCCATAGGCCTCATTTGAAGGTGATACTTTGAATTCAACAAAAGAAAAGGGGGTTTAGAGCCATTTGAAGAACACTTTAAATTAGGCAGAGTCGAACACAACTACTAAACGAATTTAACACTCCAAACATATAAAAAAAGTTAAGAGCTTGGAAAATAAACATGCTGATAGGATTTTAGTCACTTCTAGGTTAGCATTTGGCCTTCAACCATGCCAACCTACAAAAATACTTCAAATTGAAGATGGCCAATAGCATTCAAATTTCATTGCTCACATAATATTGAATTCATAATGTAAATTCATGTCAAATAAAGTTTAACGCTTTTAAGTATGAATATTTCCATAATTATCCATAATTATTTTGGAAATAAACTATGTTAGAGTATATGAACGCCCCAATGTTTCCAGCAAAAGCTCCACCTATCAGGAGATCCAAAAGAAAATTTGTGATAAATGAGAGTAAGTCATTAGAATAAATAATTTTAGAAGAGAAATAGCCATTAAATAATAATTATTATTGAGTAAAACAATAATTGAATTACCTAACAATAACGATTGTGTACTTAATAATAAATAAGGGGGAAATCATGGATGAGTGTAAGGTATTTACACATCATTCAATTTGTTTGGAGTTTGTCCTCTTTTATTTTTTATAGAAAAACAAATGAGGGCTAACAATGTTCTTGTAGCAATGTGTCACTTTTTCGTAAACATTATAAGTGAATAATTAATTGAATAAATTAATACTTTTAATGTTTTTTTAAGTTGGTATAAAAAGTTTTATATTAATATAAAAAGAGGTTTGCATTGAGAGCATATGATTGTCAAAAAAATTGATCCGAGAGTATATGTCTTCAACCATATTTTCCAAAGATGAGAATCAAGACATCAAAAACCAAAACCAATATTGATCAACATTCCACCAATCTTTAAGAAAGATTATTGCCTAAAAGAAAATAGTAATATGTGTACTCAAGGAATCACAAAAGTCAAAACACCAGTAGCAGAAAAACTATGACAGAGGGGGTGATCCTTTGTTGTCATTTCATTGCACTAAGAACCATCCAAAAACTTTGAAAGGGAAAACCACCAACGCTATCTAGTCTCATGAATGGAACAACTAGAATGCACCCATTGAAGACTATTGCATGCTATAGGAAAAGTGGCAAAAATATATTTGAAGACAACGCCACCAATGCACGTTAAGTAGAAAGACATAAATACCAAGTGGAAAGTCAATTTGAGATCATCACTAGAGAGAGGGGATACATATTAGATGGTGGAGAAATATTGGTTGGTTGAACATTGATAACAACATGAGGCTCATTGAGGTCCTCCTAGTCAAAATCAGAAACAATATATTTGTCAACCCTTTGCCAACATGAAAGTTTTCATCCAAGCAAAAGTGAAAATTCTTGAGAAGGCACTTGATGTCCTCTTGACCTACAAAAAATTTGTAATTGTATACCTTCTTATCTCTGAGAACCAAACAAAAGAGATTGTTCAACTATTTATTTACCGCTATAGAGTTTAGAAAATGTGATCTCCTCCTTCTGAATTTCCCAAGGTCTGGAATCCATTTAAGGTATTCGGGGCCCACCTTTGATTAGAGACGTAAGGCTTGTCACCAAACTCTCTTGATTCTATCTGATGAATTTCCTTTCTAATCTCTGTAGGTATTGAATCAAATAAGGTTGCAACTAAATTCCACCCAAATAATCTTCTTCATTGAGAAGTAGAATTACTTACACCCCCTTGTCAACTTGGCATCCTTTGTCAAGGTAACATATTCACAAAGATGGTTGTATGAATCATAGTGACCTGACTTACCCAGAGAAAATGGAATTGAATAACACAAAGAGGATTTGGACAATACCCCAAGTTTTGAATCCTTGACCTAAGGAAAAAAAATTCGTCACAAAAACTCAGTAATTGGCTTTTCTGAGTAATAGAGTATAGACTATAAACCCTTATGACCTATGATAGAACACTACCAAAGGTATTAGAAAAACGACCCAAACAATAAAAATACCCAAAATATTGAAGCCTTTGTCAAATCAAAGACTCATCGATTTATAGAGATGATAGGTTAAAACATAGCACTCTTGGATACTGCTCACAAAATACATGCCATGTCTGTATGAAAGTCGCAAAGAATTACAAACTAGAGACTAGGGTTGGTCATAACACATATACCTTGACAAATATAGAAAAAGACCAAAACCATTAAACTACAAAACTTGCAATCACCATATTACAATGTAGGAGTAGTAGAGATTGTTAAAATCATATGGAGAAGTTTCTGGGATACCATACCCCACAGACCAAGATAGGACAATTGAAAAGTATACCTAGAGAGTGCTTGGAGAATCAGTTCCTTGGAGTGTCGAGGAAGGTAGAACCATGACCAACTCAAAAACTAGCCCAGAGGCAGTGTTGTGCAAGAATAGGATAGAGTACATTGACCTCCGATGAAAATCCAAGGCAACGAGGAAGTATTGTGACCAAGAACCAATATTCCCTTAAGAGGCTCGATTCCTCAACTTGCCACATATGGATTCAAACAAAACAACGCATAATTTCTACCATGAAAAAGGAATATAACTAACAAGAAGGGTGGTTCTTCTCTCCACAACCCCAAATCACATCGTACCTCTTCCACCCTATGGTTGATCCCTTACATTTACAATTATAGGACAAAGGGGAATTATGCAAGGTAGGAATATTGTTTACTTTCTAGAGCAAGACATGGAGATGACAAATGTTGGTGCTAGAATGCTTCATAAGAGAAACATTCCTAGTATGTTGTTTCCTACCATTAATGATCTTAGAACATGCATCACCCAAACCCATAGATAAATAAACCAACCCCACCATGTAGACACAAACCATTATTACATAGAAAAACAGGGATACAATAAAGGACTGAGATGCAAACTCTCACCCTGCTCTGCCAAACCTCTCCCATTTATGAGGGATTGACTTTGGTTGGTGACATCCATCCCCACAGCCATTTTACTGACACATATTAACAACGAAGGGACATATAGCGATAATGGAACACATTTCAAAGTAAGTTCATTGTGGTCGTCATTTCCACCCGCATCGAGGATCCATTTGCAAATAATTTATTATCTCTTTCGAGAAAAGCCATTATTCGTTGCCTCTCCTCTGCCCAATCTAACATAGACCATGACATATCCATGTCTAGATCTGCCAAACGAAAACCCATGATAGCTAACTAATCTTCCACTCCATATCCAATTCTTCACATATGTTTAACTACGATATATTGAAGATTTCCTAATAAATTCGAAATATTTTCCACCTCCTCTTCTAGTATACAACTATAGATAATCTTGGTAGTAGGTTGGCCATTTAACAGTCGTTGAACACTTTGAATTACAAGTAGTGAGTCACCATCAGTTTCAGTGAATTTAAACCCTTCTCTAACAACATTTTGGAGTCCTTTCTCTATAGTGATTAACATTGCAAGGTTATTGTTGGAAAACCTGCAATTCACTACAAAAATTCATAATGGGACCAACTTGTCATTTCTGAAAATTCGCTCGAAATTTTTTTTGGGGGGGGGTGAATATAAAGAGTTAATAACTAAATATTGATATATATTGGGTTGAGGAGAAGAAGGGATCATATTTCCATCCAAATTTAAGTTATGAAGGATGAGAGCCTTAGTTTCATCATCTTCCCAATCTGCTAATGACCATGGTATTATTAGAAGGGTTTCCCATAGGCTTGAGAGAATTATATCTAGAAGCCAACACAAGCTTCATTCTGAAATATCATGTTATTTTGTTATTTCCATAAATTCCATCATGTGAATCCAAAGATTAAGTTCCAAGCTCTGTTAACGATTGGGTTTTTGAAGTGGGTAGTCGACCATTGATTCACTGCAAAAATCATATCTTGAAAATGTACTGCAGGACGACCAAAAAGAGTTATAATTATTCCCCATACATCTACAACAAAACAACATGAAAATAAAATATGCTACGTTGACTCCTCCACTTGGAGACAAATAAAACAAAGAGATGGTCCTTTGAATCCTCACCTACGAATTTTATCCCAAGTTAAAAGACGGTTCCAGGAAATTAACCATAGAAAAGTTGATATTTTCAGCCACCAATACCCTGACCATATCCATCTCCACACCTACTCCTTTTCCAACTATAGGTGTCTTGGAACCATCAAATACACTTCTTTAACTATAAAATGACCATGGTAGCATGCTCCCCAACATAAGATATCAAATCCGTGAGAGTACCTGATCCTCCTTGCATGAAGTTCGTAGAAAAAAATATCCCCTGGAAGAGGGTAAGGGAAAAAAATCCATTCAATCTTTCATTTCCAAGTTCTCCAAAATGATACATCAGGCCCTTGTTTCCAATAGTCAGAAACTTTGAACATACCTAGATTTTGCAAGAATAATTATATCCCCCGTAGGTTGTCTTTTTCATTTAGTTGTGGCATTTGTTGTCAGCCCTCATCCCATAAATTGGCTTTATCCCCAGCTTTGACATCCCAAAAATAATATTGTTGCACTATATCATTACTATTCTAAGCCCATTTCCATAAGCTTGAACTTGCAATAGTCCAAGCAGAAAGCAATCTATCCTTCGGAGTATGCAATTGAGCATACTTACATACCCATATTTGTACCCATAATTGATCACCTCCTTTAACCCACTGCCACCATAATTTAGCTCCAAAATAAGAGCTCATGATATCTAGGTCTCGTAAACCTAGTCCACCTAAATATTTAGGTAGAATAAGTTTCTCCAAGCCAACTACTGACCATCTCTTAGCTTTGTCAGGCCCTCTCCACAAAAAATCTCACCATATAGTTATGAGCTTGCATTCCACAGTTTTGGGAAGTGGCATTGCCTCCAACTGATACACTAGGATAGCTTGTAGTATTGATTTGGTAAGAACTAGCCTACGTACAAAATGTAAGGCTCAAAATGTCCAGTTTTGGATTCTATTATACAATTTAGTTAATAAATCTTGCGAACAAGCAATTCTTTTTGGATAGAACACCAGTGGTACTCCCAAATAATTGACTGTAAGAGAACCCCTAAGAAATTCTAGTACACGAGTCAAATAATTCTGAATAAAGTTCTTTCAATTAAAGAAAAAAACATTGGTTTTCTCTTTGTTAAACATAGTACCAGATGCATCCAAAAAGAGTTGCAAGATCATTTGGAGGAATTTAACTTCATATAATGTTGGCAACCCAAATAGGAAAATGTCATCAACAAATTGTTAGTGTGTGAGTGGTAAATCTTGCCCAAATAATTGGATTCCTTTAATATATCCCTTGGATCAATATTTCAATAAAAATCTGCCTAGGCCTTCCATGTCCAAAATAAAAAGTAACGGGGATAAGGGATCCCCTTGCCTTAAACCCCTGGTTGTTCGGAATGTGGAAGACGATGAACCATTAATGATTATTGAAAATAAAGGGAATGAAATATGAGAAAAAAAAACCCATGAAATCAACTTCCAAGAAAAACTAAATGCATCTAAAACATGGAGTAAATAATCCCAACTGAGACAATCGTAAGGCTTTGACAGGTTGAATTTAATCAATATACTTGGTTTCTTCATAGATTTAAGGGAATGAATAACTTCCTGAGCTACAAGAATACCATCCATGATCTACCTTCCTTCCATGAAGCCCGTCTATTTTGGTGAAATAAGGATAGAGAGTAAGGGTTTTATATGTTTGACTAAAATTGTAAATAGGACTTTGTAGATAACATTACATAAAGCTATAGTTCAAAAGCCACTAGGATCCTTTAAGTGACCGTACCTAGGCACCAATGTAATGAAAGTCGCATTAAGACCTCTCCATACTGACTGTGTTTGTTTAGATTCTTCCACTACCTCATATATCTTCTGACCCATAAAGGACTAAAAGTCTTGATAGAAATTTGAGGTGAACCCTTCAGGTCCCAACACTTTGTTTTTTGGCAATCCCATGACTATCAATTCCATTTCTTGAAAAGATATGGGTTGCATTAGAGCTATATTCTACCCTTTAGATATAAGTCTAGGTATACTTGTGAGTATTTGGATTATATGTTCTTGTCACTGGAAATAAGTTTTAGATAAAATGGTTTGATTATAATGGATTAATTTTGTCTCTGTCTCTAATTGAAGGATTTTCTGCTTATGATATGGCCCCAACATAAAGAAAATATTATTATTGTGCCATCATTGCAACATGAAATTATGAAAGAAACTTGGAGTTGTGCTCACCTGCTCTTAGCCACTGTATTCTAGATTTATGTTTCCATAAAAGTTCTTATTGTCATCGGCTTTGCTCCTTCCAGAGGATGAAGGGGGAGGCGATGATAAAGTAGATGTTATCGACTTATCAACCATTGAGGATATTTCTCAGTTAACAAAATAAAATTGTGATTCCTTGGCCAAGGAAGAAAGTGTTTTAGATGATCTTCCTTATGAATGGGCGGAGAGAGATTTGACAAACTTGTCTAAAGAGGAAAGGGAACACCATGTGAAGGGTCTTATTGAATGGAAAACATAAAAATGTAAGCAAACATTAAATGAAGAAGGGATACACTCTATAAAATAATTCAGGGAGAAAGGTAAAGATATTTTAGTTAAATACCTGGTTAAAGACATGAAACGAGAGGGACATAAATTTAAAC
This sequence comes from Pinus taeda, assembly GCA_000404065.3. NCBI lineage: Eukaryota > Viridiplantae > Streptophyta > Pinopsida > Pinales > Pinaceae > Pinus > Pinus taeda. The sequence goes on from APFE031428814.1 coordinate 230,149, forward strand.
GAGACCAATTGCAAGATGTGGGAGAGGAGCTCATGAACTTGGTCAAGCTATGGTGATCCTAACTTTTTTCCCTCCAACTACAAAACTTTCTCAATGAAAGTCCTCTCATGGAATATTAGAGGCCTTAATAGCAAATGAAAACAAAGATATTTCTGAGATCATATTAAAAAGAAAAGCCAGCAGTGGTGATTTTATAGGAAACCAAACTAGCAGGGGATAAATTGACAAAATCTTTGATTTTTTCTAGAAGAGTTGTCAATTCATGGCATTAGATGCATAAGGTAGTTATAGAGGATTGGTTATCTTATGGAATCCCTAGGAGGTTGTCTTGTGGCAAGCTCTCACATAATAATTGGTTGTTTTCGGTATTTGGGCACAAAAGACCTAGTGGCTTTAACAATGGTATATGGACGTCTCATGTTGTTAGAGAAACCATAACTTTTACATCAAATTTAGTTTCATGGAAGGTGTTTTCCATATTTGTTATGGATATTAGGGGGAGATTTCAGTCTCATTCGATCCTTGTCGAAAAAAAGGAGACCTAAGTAAACTTGACTTGATCTCTGACACCTTTAAAAATATTATTAAGCCGTTGAAGTTAGTATATATATTTACTATTAATGGTACTTTTACTTGGAATAACAGAAGGGGTGGAAGACATCAAATAGTCCGTCGTTTAGATCATTTTCTTATAACGGAAGAAGTCTCGCATATGGATATTTCCATAGAGGCAACTATATTTCCTTCTCTGGGGTCGGATCATTGGATGATCCGACTGGAATTAGACTTAAAGGAAACCCCAAATAATCAGTTGTTTCGTCTAGAAAGTTTATGGTCACGGGATCCATATTTTATTGATAAAGTTAGAGGTTGGTGGAAAGAACTTTTGGTGAAGGGCATGAATAAAATGCATTCGTTTAAGCTGAAATTGCAAACATTAAAGGGAAATCTTTAATATTGTTTTGGTAATTGCTTATTCTTTTCTTTTTATTTCTAAGTTTAGAATAAACTAGATGCTTTATAGTGCAGTATGGAAAGATGTTTTCATATAACATAACACTATATTAAATAATTAAATAAGAAATAAATAATTAATATTTTTGTTTGCGAAGTTGTGTGAGTTTTGAGATGATTGCACATTTAACTTTTGGCTTGAAAAACTGTGATCTAAAGGTACCTAAGCCGTCAAAATCACTCAGAGATCGCAGCCGACCTCAGGCACACCAACCCTTAACATGGTTGGATTTTTTCCCACAAAGTTTCCAACCACCGGTGACCTTCACATCACATAGTGCCTTAATAATACACCCCATCACCATCTATTCTATGCCTCGTGAACAAAAAATAAATAAACATATATATATATAATAAACCATTTTACATCTATTTTAAATCGAAATAATTAACATAAAAAAAATCAAATTTCTTTCACTATATATATATATATATATATATATATATTATTTTAATTATTTAATATAAAAAATAATAATTTAAAACATGGAATTAAGTGATTTCAAAAATGGGCATGGAGTATGCATTAAGTTACCATCTTATTTAGTACTATTATCTCTGGTCATAGTCATATTTTATTAATGATCCGTGGAGATTTAAAATATGGAATTAAGTGATTTAAAAAATGGGCATGGAGTATGCATTAAGTTACGATCTTATTTAGTGCTATTATCTCTGGTCATAGTTATATTTTATTAATGACCCGTGGAGATTTAAAGCAAACCCACCACCCGGCCATTGACTTAGAGTAATTATATATTATGCCCCACCTCTGCGTGGCATAGTATTTACCTACTTATTTGAAAGTCACTAGCTATACTCAGTTGTTTATAATGAGACTTTTTGAAAGCTTTTTCGGCCGATTTTTCCGGTCAAAATCTGGCAGCAATTTATTGGAATCCTAAGTTTGATAGCTAGTTTCTGCACAATCAAAGGGTCCCAGGGGTTTTTCAGGGTGCTGAATCCAAATATGCAGTTAAAAAACCATTTTAACTGCTAAAAATCAAGATTTAACCTTATTTCTTCCGCCGGATTCCATCACCGAAATCTCCAAAAAGTCGCATTATAAACAACTCCCTAGCTATACTTAATTCATAGAGTTGATGTATGAATTTTGACGTAGAGCAAAATACGTTGTTGCCCTCCCTTTGCGCGGCATGTCTAATCATTGTTTCCCTGGTGGGGAAGGCACTATCTATACTTCGAGTCAAAGTCTACATGTATGAATTTTCCTTTCACTTACCTTTCAAGACTTTGGTTAAAACATTGAAGATTTCCCTGCCGTGTCCCATAAAACTTCTTGGAAAGGTGATGGCTCTCTACTAACAACCATATAAAATCTCACTGTCATTGTCCTTCATCCCCGTGATCACCATTAGCACATTTAATTACCACGAATGGTTTAAAATTTCCCTGCCGTGTCCCATAAAACTTCTTGGAATGGTTTAAAATTTCGAAATCATTTTTAATTACCACGAACTTACATTATTTTTATCATCATTGAGCTACCCCTGCACTTGATTTTTAATAAATATTATTAAGATAAAATTTATAAAAATATTATACACTATATTTGAATAAAAGCATGATGGTTATATGTCTTTTCTGGTCCTCTACATTAGTCATAAAGTTTGGATCCACATTCAGTGTCTTTACATTCTCATGTTATTGTATTGTCTTATCTTATTTAGCTTGCTCCACTATGAATTTTAATTATTATTGCTATTATTTTTTAGCATATAATAAGACAAGACGAAGGAAGCATATAAGACTATCACCTATATTAAAGAATTACTATATAAAGCATACTTTGTGTTACATGGTTGCATGTTTTAAGTTTACTAGTCTCACCTATATTAAAGAATTACTATATGAAGCATACTTTTTATTTTCAAGGTTAGGATTCCTTCTAAGTTTACTAGTCTCATCTATATTAAAGAATTACTATATGAAGCATACCTTTTATTTTCAAAGCTAGCATTCCTTCTAATTGTTGTGGCGTGTTATAGACTTATTGTTATTATTCAAATAATTCAATGTTATAATTCCTTGAAGGCTATATAGTTCTAGTCCTAGTCCTTGTAATTTGAGTTCCATTATGAATTATGAGGCTTAACACAAATACAAAGATATCTATGCAAACACAAACCTAAGTATAACTGGATGACATGGTTTGGTGTGAATTATTATAGATGACTTTGATTACTTTTAAACATTGAGTAAGAAAGCATACACATACTACAATATTTCCTTTGAAGGATGTGTAACTCTTTTAAATGTTGTATAATATAAAAATAAGAGTAGACTTATACATTGCTAGCTTCTCCATGGCTTTGTCATTACATAGAGTGACTTGCAAAAGGCAGCATTAGTGTATGTTGAAATAACAAATTGGATAGGTTAACAACGATATCCTTTGTTTCAGGTGGCTTCATGGTAGAAATGTTGGGTCCATCTCGCACCATCACGCTAATTCAATCTACACTTTAATACTAATTAGTATGATCTTTACTATCTTTACTAATTAGTGAAGATAATGGAATTAGAAAAGTTAGGTATAGATAATTCAATTTACTCCTTGATTTTTCGTTTCATTGGAACATTAAAGATGAATTTTGCTACATTTTCAAGAATCAAAACTGATGGAATAGTAAAGAATGCCCTCATCATTCTCTTTATTATCTTATCATTCTCTTTGTTATCTCAATATTTATTGAGATAGGGAAAAGCCTTTCTATATTTCTTAAGCCCATCTTATAATTCCTTTTTGCAAAACTAAGATTTGAAAGTGAAGTTTAGGTGCTCCAATGAATTAATAACTGTAAATGCAATATATAAAGTTAAAATCCCATATGTTTCATTACACAATATCTCTTGCACACTTCATATAGCCACGGGAATATGAGTTCTTTTGATGTGTACCAACTTGAAAATGCATTACAAAACATCTACTTCTCCCATACCACTACATGCATGAGATAAACCTCCAAATATCTTGAAAAACATCACACATCTTTAAAAAAAACAATAAGACTAATATAAACCCTTGCAGTGTAGTTGAAGAGCACACACAATGAAAAGATAAGCAATGATGTTATTTACCTTTTTATTCACATAGATATCTGATAACTACATATATTCACCACTATTTTGTTAATTTAACCAAATCTATTTGGTGTTTGGAATTGATATGCAAGTAGTCTCACCCGTGTTCAAATCTCTGGAAGAATCACCCATACGCCCGTAGTGTAAAAGGATAAAAGAAATAAAAAAAAAATCCCATCACCAACTCTGACCTCTTAAATTTTACTATTTAAAATTGATTTACCACTTATCCCACCCATATTAATTTATGATTCATTTTTCCAAAAACTATGCTCATACCTTACTTTATCTAACTATTATTTCTTATTAAATAATTGTCTTCTGTTGACGTGCCACATTCTAATTCTTTGTCTCCACCAATACCTACGTTATTAACAAGGGGCAAGTGAACATTTGGTTAACCTTCTTATTTTTTCTTAAGTAGGTGTAAGCGAACATTTCGTTAATCTATTGACATACATTTTCAACAAGGTACTTATTCCGTTCAACAGTCAACCCTTGTAAATAAAAATCAAAGATAAACGCTGGTCTTACTCTTCGTAAGTGTTGGTGTCAAGTCAGGATCTTCATTTCTAGAACTATAATCCGTTTGAGATTTAATGGCCTACTTACCTTTGATGTACAACACATATGTTATGCCCCACCTTTGCGTGGCATGTCTAATCATTGTTTTCTTGGTCGGAATATTTAGTCTACCCATGTGTTGTTACTCGTAAGTCTTCGTGCATGAATTTACCTTTTAGGACTAACAACCAAAGAAAATTCAATCCATTAACCCTCCTTATCACTTCACAATATCGTCCATAAACGCACGTTGTATTCTCACCTCTTGTAAAGCTTTAACCCAAACATCCAATCTTCCTCCAATCCTTTTAAAATTACACTATATATTATGGTAAATAATTAAATTATTTTTAATTACAACAAAAACTTACAAAGGATGACAATAAAGATCAATAAATACAAAGGGTAATCTAAGCACAAAAATATATAAAGTATAAAAAGGTAGGCAAAGAGGGCATAGAAATTGCCAAAAATGTAAAAAAAAAAAAAATACTAAAACTAGGGTTCATCAAATACCTTACCCCAAAATATGGTTAGCCATGTGTGGAGAAACCAGGATTACAATGCCTTATTTATTCTTAGTCTAATCAAAATGAAAAGCCTTGACTTTTAACCAAGCGGTATGGAACATGAACCCCATTACTTGACATCTTGTAATCATAACATATTTGTCCCACCTATTAAGGTTAGAGCGGTTGGTGAATAATATGTTTTTTTTATGGATTATTCAGGTTAGAGCGGTTGGTGAATAATATGTTTTTTTTTTATGGATTATTAAGACCTTGAATGTTTTAGGAAGTCACTTTCATTGGAAATAGAGCGTTAGGGCATTTCCACTTCATTATTTTTGAGGAATTGAATAACTCCTAAGGAGTTACACATTACAATACTCTCTATGAGGGAAGTTTACTATAGTGGTTTTTTTTTTAACTATTTAGAATGGTGGTATTTTTAAACTATTTAGAATGGATATTCAAAACATTGGTTTCAATCATTATCAACTATGTATGGAATATGGTGGTGAGTAAGCACAATAACTTCCCTTTCTTATTTATGGGTTCTTAGAAGTGGTCTTAAAGCGATTAAAGTTTTTGGCCTATTTATACTAGTTGTGGATGGGGAATTCATAATTGCAAATTTAGTAGTCGTAGCCTTTCAAATTTGGTTCTCGGTTGTGTTGGTCTCATTTCCCTTTTGCATGACTTCAATCCATGCATCTTCATTTCTTTTGGGATCTCAAGAGGCTTGGATGGTGAGGGTGGTTTAAGAAGGTAAGGTTGTTTTAGTGTTAGAATGGATCACAAGTGGATAGGCCTAGATTGGATTGTCTAATCTTTGAAACCAAAATAGGCATTCAACAATTTGATCTTCCTAAGGATGAAAATGACTATGAACTATCGTAGATAAATTCCTTGAGATCCTTTGATAGGTTGACTTATATAGAAGAACAACCCTAAAGACTATTAGTGAAAAACATTTTGGATATTCACAAATAACTTCCCTTAGAGGGGAAAATTTATTGAATGGCAACTAGCCAAAAACTACATTGCCACATTGTGGAAGTCTACCCATACTAGAAAGGCTAGCTAGACCTCTCAAGGAACTAAGAAAATAGGGGACTACTAGTTCATGGCTATCGGGGTGTTCTTGTAAACCCAAGGGTCGTGAATAAGGATTTCCTAGATATGGGAATGGTTAATGAAAAAATAGAAAGATAACATTGGTCAAGGTCCATATATAATGTATTTCTATCTAAAGAGTTCCCAAATTTTTGGATTTCTCTTCTAATAATAACCTAAGGAGGCCCTTGACCCACAAAGTATCCCAATTTGGATCCTTCCTAAAATAATTCACAAAAGCCATTATATCCAGTATTGGAATTTTCATTTTCTAGCTTATGAATAGAGTTGTCATTACCTTGTGGTATACTTTGAGGATGAACTAATTCACTGAGCCTTGGCTTCCATTACTATCCATAAGTCCAAATGAACTACCATGTAGAATGAGAGATAGGTTAGGAGATGCCACCAACTCTCATGTTACTCTGAAAGGGTTGTTAGCTTAATAGGTCAATCAAGTTGTATTTAAGACAATTAGTTCATCACTATGACACACCTAAGGATAGTGAACTTTAGGGCATAACATCACCATGAATTATGGGTCTTACCAACAACATTTCAAGAGACCTATGTCAAAATACTCCTTGCATTATGATCATCACATAGGTTTTCCTCTCTACTAATCCTTTTTTTTGTACTATATGACACAACAAGTGAGAGTCTGTACCTTTCACAACAATATACATAACTCAAATTGCTACTACAATGCTTACAATGATGAGTGCCAGTATTGCAGCAAGGATGCTGCAACTCCTGGGCTACCAGCTTTACTTATCAAACCGGGGTTCGTACAAACTTGGAGGTGATAGTGCTATATGCACAAGTAGAAGTGAAGGTCCTGCCTATTGTCACTGTTCATCTGGCAAGAGACCCCAAGGGTTCCAAGCTAGACTTCTGTAGAGTCAGAAGAAGCTTGATTCTTTGATGGAAGAAGAGAAAATCTATTCTAAGAGAGCTACTCTACTGCAGTAATGAAGAAAAAAACATGTAAAGACAAATCACACGATATCCTAATTAACCATATAAACAGCTATGCTAAGTAGAATTGCCAAATCAACACTAACTTAATGCTGCTATCTAAGTTACAGAAGTAAAGAGAATCAAACCAAACTAATTTGTAAGCAATGAAGCTAAACTAAATTTGTTTCTACGTTTTTGGTTTTTTTGGTAAAATCAAGCATGCAAGGAGTCAAGTGGAAGAGCAAGCGAAGATAGAAATTAGTGAAAGGAGGACGTAACAAAGCAGTAGTGAATGGGAACCGTTGGATCAGTCGGATCAACGAACAGTATAAATGGAAGACGAGCAACGGAGATCGTATCACAGGGGATTAATTGAATAGATGGACGAAGAGGACTAACGAAAGATAAGTGGTGGAGATCTTATCGCATGGGATTAAGTGAATAGATGGACGAACAAGATTAATGGTAGATGAATGGTGGAGGTCTTATCGCGGGAGATGAAGTCAATAGACAGATGGATCACATCAAGTCACGTGGCGATAGAAGGAAAAAAAAATGTGCGGAATGATGGAGAGGTCTTCGTAAGTGGTAAGCAGTTTCTCGCGTGCCCTCAAAGTTGTAAGTGGAATTCCTAAATTTTGAGCAATTAGCCTAAGTGAGTGACACGTAGCATAAGAAAACCACTTTTCTTGCGTGCTATCGGGCGGATATCGGCTGTGTAAGAATTCGCGCAATATTGTGTGATAACCGTTGGATCATGCGGGATTGATCAATGGTGGAGATTGAATAAGCTAGTTGGCAATCAGGTGACGTGATGGCTATTGGATCAAGTGAAATAGATCGACGGTGGAGATGTGGAGCGCCTAAAGTCAAACGTTGAAATGAATATAGGTGGTAAGCAGTATCTTGCGCGCCCTAAAAGTTGTAAACTGTATTTCTAAATTTTACGTGATTAGCCTAAGTGAGTGACACGTAGCACAGGAAAACCACTTTTCTCGCGTGCTCTCAGTTGGGTATCAGTCGTGCAATAATTCATGCGAGATTGTGTGATAGCTATTGGATCAAAGAAAACAGATCAACAATGGAGATTTGGAGAGCCTAAAGTCACATGTTGAAATGAATATGCGACACGCGGTTATCGATGATTGGGCAGGTTTGTTATGGATCAGACGGTAAGGAGATCTACAAGTATAATCTTATTAAGACGTGATTTATTGGCTTCCGCATATATTATGCATGAAGAAAGTTCTAAAGGAAATGAGAATATGAGTGAGATATTATTACAAAAAGATAACGATGAAATGAACCAATCATTGAATCAAGACGACAAACTCCAAATCTCATGCGAGAAATAGAAATCTGTGTTTTTGGGGTTGCTAAAGGGTCTCTTCCTCAATTCATGGTCCCAAAGGGAGGAGGTGAGGTCGAGACATCTACTGAAAACCTTATGGTGATCTTTTTCTCCTTAATAACCTGCTAACTAAAAGAAGGCACAAATGGAAGAAAACTAAAACACAACCGATCTACGCTACACTGTTGTAATGGAAATGCAGCTACTTAAGAAAATGAACGATTAAACCATGAATCTACGCTAGCATATATGTACAATAAAGAGGAGCCTTAGCTATTAGGGTTGGGCCCTAACCCAAGAGCTTCATCCCTCTGAGTTAACTCAGTGTTGGCTCAAAACAAAACTCATTCTTATTATGAAAACAATGGATTACATCAAAAAAAGTCACAAGTCTTGCAGCTCAAAAATAAAGTAGATTTTTACAATTAAAAGTATGAATCCTACTAAGGTCCTAGGCCTCTCTACTTATATGATTGAAGTCTCCAATGAATTCCTTAAAATTAGGGAGGCTCGGCTCCCAAACTCGAGATAAACTGGTGCTTTGACTTTCACTTGCTTGGCTACCTTCTAATCCTCATGATTTGGCTATTTGCACTCCGAGCTGATGGTGGGATATTCAAATGGAGGGGTAGTAAATGAGGAGGATTCACCTCCTATAATTCTTCTCCCTTGTCCCATTCGAGTTTTTACCAAGGTCTTTGCCAAATTTCCTTGCTTTTATCCTTTAATCCTGTGTTAAATGCACATTAAACCACAAAGAAAAATATCCAACTCTACCTCATATCATAAACAAAATATAATCAAAAGTATTCAATAAGTTGTGAGAATAGTTGGTTTGACTAAGCTAGGAGGTGAATTAAGGCCCATATAATTACCCAATGATGAGGCTCATCATCACCCCCCTACTGAAAGTGTTGCTCATCCTCTGAGCAACTTAGTCAATGTCCATGTACTTCATGGCTCTGGTAGCCTCTCTGACATCCCATACCTCTGTTGTGATCTCTTCTTCTTGTTCATAGAAGCCTACTTTACTTTCTACTTATTCCCACTGCCTCTTTTCCTCTTCTTCTTTTCTCCCTTCTAGCATCCCTAAGAGTAGTGGTGGGCTCAGTTTTAGGCCTATCCAATTGACCTTCAATATTTTCATTGATTTCTTATACATAGGTGTCATGTTGAGTGCCTCTCTCCACCTTTGAGGGGAGTGATATTCTCTAATCTTCAAGTTGTGCGGCAGTGTGTTCCATCTCTTCAAGCAGGCATGTATACTATCATCTCCTAACAGCCTAAACATATCCTCAAAATGTGAATTTGCTTGCTCTTGGGTAGCAAGATATCTAGGTACCAACTGAGAATCATTTGCAATTAGATTATGGGTGTTGATTGGGGCCTTGGGATTTGATTGTTCAGCTCTAATGAGAAGAGGTTCATTCTTCTCTCTAGCCAATATTCTTTTCATCTCCACAACCCTTGACTCCTCTTGGTTCATCCATGATGCCAAAACCATTAATTGCAAATCTCCTAGCTCGGAATTAGGATACCAAACATTCATGTCTATGAGGGCCATGTTGTGCAAGTAAAACTCAGCCATTTTGGCCCTATCCTCTAGTGTACTTTGATCACAAAGATTAATAAACTGCCTGTAGTCCTGAAATGGCATGGTGCCCCTTTGTGCTAGTGTTTAATCTGAAATTGCGGCCATTGTTCTATGAGGTAAAGAGCATAGGATTTAGCTGGCATCCTACACTGGATGGCCTCCAAGGAGAGGCTGGCCATACATGCTAGTTGGTTTTCCCTTTCTTGCAACTGTCCTCTCAGCCATGCATTTTCCTTCTCAAGTTGATCTCTCATTATTGCTTCTCTGTCCCTTAAGCCACTTAGCTCTTTTTTTTTCTTATCTTCTTCCTCTTGTTGTTCTTTCTCATCTCCATCAGTTTCTTCCTTCGTTTCCTCCTCTGTTTCAGCATCATCCTCCTTCTCTTCTCCTTCATCATGTTCCTCTATATTAGTTTCTTCTTCATCCATCTCATCCCCATCTAGCTCTGTATCTTATTCTTTTTGTTTTGCCTCCTCCTCACTGATAGAAGGACTAACATCATAGGTGAGGGTTTTGATGTCATCTTCTACTGGTAAGTTTCTGAAGACTGACCATGTTATAGGGATCTGGAGGTTTTGGTGAGCATCCTCAATGACGATCTTGATCAACCCATGGTGAGACAATTGTTGGGAATTCCCTTCCTTTACTTTGTTGTTGGAGTCTATGAGTGACTGCATCAAGAAATAGGGTATGCTGAGTCTTTGGTGAACTGGTGTTTCTGCCCCAAATATTAATTCTTCAAGCATCCTAAAATGGTAGCCATAAACAGCACTGTATCTATGGAATGGCAGATGAGGTGATGACATATGGTGAATGAGGTGGACGGTAATGAATGAGGGTGGCAAATGACGTGGAGGAGATGAGATGGAGTGGAAAGATTGGGGTGGCCCGCTGCGGGGGTAAGGAGTGTATGGGATGTTCATCAGGCTTGAACCCCCTCGCAATAATTTAAGGTTGTATATCTCAGTCAAACACCTTGACATCATGGTCAACTGCAGGGGTTGAGCCTGAGTTATAACTCGTTCTCGTTTCTCCCCCACAGAGCACTTTATTTGCCTCTTGAACCCATGCTTACTTAAATCTTGTTCTATCACTCAAACTTTAATATGGGTTGAGGCCCCACCTTACATCGGACTTGAATGCCATCATCACTAGAGGTAGGAGTTGGAACTTGCTCCACCATCATCATTGTTTTATTGATATTGTCAATGAACTTTTGCTTTGATAAAGGCATCTTGCACATTTTCAATCGGTGTCCATTAGCAAGCAATGGAATGGCTTCTTCATATATAGTTCTGTTTTGCACTGAACCATTATCATGGCATCTTTCCACCACATAAGGTCTGAGCCACCTTGTCCTTAGCTTGCACTTGAAGTCTTTATACCTAGAATCATATAACAATGCCTAATCGCCCTCTTGAAATTTCTTCTCCTTAATATGTTTATCATGCTAGATCCTCCTCTGAAGCTAAATTATCTCGGTATGTAGGAGGGCCTACATTTTGAATTCATCCAAGCCATTCAATTGCAACAATATTTCTTTATGTGCATGACTGAGATCCAAATCTAGTTGGGTTGCCATCCTCAATGTGTTATATTCAAACTCAATGGACAACAAAGCCTTTTTCTTATAGACCAGTTCATAGGGTGTAAATCCAATGGTGGTCTTCCATGTTGTATTATAGGCCCAGGTGAACTCAACTAGTCTCTCTGCCCAATCCTTCTTGCTGCTGCTCACTGCCTTGGTTAATATTCTCTTCAGTGCCATGTTGGTCACCTTCACTTGCCCATTAGCTTTTGGATAATAAGGAGTGGAGGTCCTATGCTTGATTTTGTGATGGCTGAGCAGTTCTTCAATCATGTTGGAGGTAAACTGGCTGCCTTGGTCTGTGACTATCTCTCTAGGGTACCCAAATTTGTAGAATACATTCTCCCTTAGGAAATCAGCCACCTTCTCTTCTATTGTTTCCTTAATCACCTTGGTTTCAGCCCCCTTAGTCAAATAATTAGTGCACACAATAATGTATTGTTTTTTCTTTGAAGGAGGATTGATATGCCCAATGAAATCCATGCCCCACTTGTCAAATGGCTTGAAAGTCACTTGTGGTTGTAGGGGCATTTTATCTCTTGGAGTAGGCTTTTCTATCCTCTGGCGCCGATCACACTGACTAATGTAATTTTTTCACATCCTGATGAACAGTGGGCCAATAATAGCATGCTTGTAACACTTTGAATGTTGTCCTCTTTGCTGCAAAGTGACCTCCACAAGGCCCATCATGACAAGTCAAAAGGATGTAAAAAAAAAAATCTTCCCTTACACACCTTCTCAATATTTTATTTGGGTGAAGTTTGAATAGATTTACCCCAATCCAGGTGAAGGGGGTGCTTTTCCTGACTATCTTGCTCTTTTCTTTGGAGGGCAAGTTTGGTGGGAACGGTTTTGATACCAAATAGTTTTCTATATCAGCAAACCATGGGGAGAGAACTCAAATAGTAAACAAATTCTCGTCTAGTAACTGGTCATCCACCATTCCTTCTTCACTTGCAGGCAGATTGATCCTAGATAGAAAGTCTGCAACAACATTTTCCTTGCCATGCTTATCAACAATGATTTGATAAAACTGTTGTAACCATCTTATAATTCTAGCATTCACAGCTGGTTTGTTCATTAAATATTTTATTACAACATGGTCAGTATGCACAAATGTTTGATAGCATGTAATATAATGCCTAAATGTTCCTTCTCAGTCACAGTATAATTTAGCTCAGCCTTTGACAGGTTCTTCCAGATAAAATAGATGGCATAGGGAAATTTCTCCTCTACCTAACCTAAGGCTACTCCTATGGCTTTGTGTGTGGCATCAGCATGAATATGAAAAGGGAGGGCCCAATTTGGGCCTCGAAGAATTGGTGCAGTGGTTAACTTACCCTTCAAAATGTCTAAGGCCTCTTAACAACTTTTTGACCATATAAACTCAGAATCTTTGGCCAACAACCGAAATAAAGGAGAGGCCAACTTGCTAAAGTCCTTTATGAACCTTCAGTAGTATCCAGCTAACCCCAAGAAACTCTTGACATCCCTCTGCTTCTGAGGAGGTGGGACCCTTTAGATGATTGCTATTTTGTTTGGGTCCACCTGTAGTCCCTGCTGATATATTGAATGACCTAGCACGGTCCCTTCAGTCATTAAGAATTCACATTTTTCTAGACTAAGAGACAGGTTCATTTCAATTCATTTGTGAAATGATTTTCCTAGGTTAGTCAGGACTTCTTGAAAATCGCAATCATAAGGTGCAAAATCATCCATATAAATTTCCACTGCATCATATACTAATTCAAAAAAAATACTCAAGACTGCTCTCTAGAAAGTGGCAAGAGCATTGCATAGGCCAAAAGGAAGGACCCTATAGGAAAAAGTACCCAAAGGATAGGTGAATGTGGTCTTATCTTGGTCTTCTAGGTAGATTTGGATTTGGTTGTACCCAATGAATCCATCTAGGAAAGAAAAGAACTTCTTCCCTACAGGCCATATAGCACTTGGTCAATGAAGGGTAGGGGAAAACGATCCTTCTTTGTGGCTTTGTTCAACTCCCTGTAATCGACACAAATCCTCCACTTGCCATTTTTCTTGGGAACTAACACTAAAGGAGAGACCCATTCACTATCAGAGATAGGGTAAATGAATCCTGCATCTAGCAGTTTTTGCAGTTCTTCTTTGACTATATCTTTAAGAGCTGGATTCATCCTCCTTTGTGGTTGTCGGATCAACTTGCAACCTTCTTTGATGTATATGTGGTGAGTACACACTGAGGGGTGTAATCTGTTCATTTCCTTGTAACTCCAAGCAAAGGCTTCTAGGTTTTCTCTCAACATGTTGCATAGATTTTCCTCTTCAAGAGAAGAAAGACATGGATTAGTTTTCAAAGTTTTCTGTCGGCCAAATTCTATGTTTTTGACATGGACTGGGTTGGAATTGGCCAAGCATAAGTCAATTGGATGATTGTTCTGGGTTTCGCTTACTTCTTCTTCTAATGGTAACAAACTAGGGGTTGGACTTTGAGGTGGTGTTCAATTAAGTCATCCTTATCTTGCTGTCCTCCTCTTATCGTTGCTTCCAAAGCATAAAGTTGGGTTGAATAAGCTTCATCTTCTTCCTCCTCCTACAATCATAAAGGTAAGTCATGCTCTAGAGAAGGTTGAGCAGGAGGGTATAGGACTAACTGCTTGGATATATGTCTATTCTTAATGGTCATAACCCAGCTCTGTAGCTAATGTAAGCATCAGTTGTGGCCAACCCTGGCCTCCCAAGGATGAGAGGGTAACCAGTAAGCTTAGCCTTAGGCTGGAGAACTAGGAAATCTACAGGGTACTCCCAAGATTCAATGGAGACCATCACATCCTCCACAATTCCCTGAGGGGTAACTGTGGAACGGTCTACAAGTTGCAGAACTGTTGTGGTCTTTCAATGAACCTTGGAGGTTGAGCTTGAGCATGGTGTCCTTGGTCATCACATTAATGGCAGCCCCCATATCAATCAGAGTGTGTGGGACAATGGTGCCATTGATGTGCACATCTACTACAAGGCTTCCAGGGTCCAAATATTTCAGACATATTACCTGCCCTAGCATTAAGTTAGACAGCTTCCCAATGACATTAATGGTAGGGGCATCCCTTTTTCTTCTTCCTGGATGCTTGAAGCATTTCTCCTTAATCAACTTATTGTAAATGGGAACATCTTTTATTACTTGGAGAAGGGGGATATTTACACATAGATTTTTCAATTCTCCCAGAAGTTCAGTTTCTTCTGAGGTAGGCTGGAGTGGTTGGGCTAATCTCTCAGGAAAGGGTGGATTTAATTTAAGGTTGCTTTCCTCTCTTTCTTCTTCAACCTCCCTATGTGGAGAGGGAGGTTGGTTATCTGGGAGAATTCTCCCAGATCTTAGGTTGATCTCTTGGATTTCTACAAGATAAGCTGGGTATGATGTCTCTCCATTGTATACTTGTTGAGCCTGCCTATTGTTGGGGTTCTGATTTGGCTAGGCAGGCATCTAGAGTTTCTTGGGTGGAGCAGAGTGTAGGAGTTATGGTTGGGTAGGTGGTGGAGGAAATAGAGTTGGAGCATTGTTGTATTGGGGCCTCCATCCCTGGAGTGGGGTATTCCACTGAGGTTGTGGTGATATGTAAGGTTGAAATGACTGGCTAGTTGGCTAAGAATGATATAGGACCAAGGAGGGGGTGTAGACTAGGAAGGATGAGCAGGGGGTCCCAAAGAAGGTATAGTTGTGGTTTGGTTGGGGTTGTAATATGCATGGGATGACCCTTGCATACCCTGTTGGTATGGGCTAGATCTAGGAGGTCTCATTTGGTTGATGTAGAAAAGCTACTCAGTCACCCCTTCAGCTGCTTGATATACAACTTTGAGTCTAGGTAAAGAAGGACACTTTTCTGTGGAGTGGTTTTCTTCACAGGTCGAGAAAATTTTAATACAGTTCAATGGACATTCATTCCTAGGATAACTCCTGGTGCATCGAGGACAAAAGATGGCCAAGGCTCTCTCTGCTTCCTCTTGATTCCTTTTAATGCTCATGGTGTCCAATTGCAAGGCAAGGGTTTGCAACATCTCACTTTTGAAATATTCTAGCATATTTCCAATTTCAACCTTGATGGATGAGTTGAAAGATGATGTACTTGCCATAGGTTAACTACTCCTACCCTTCTTCCTAGCTTCCCTAGAATGGTTTCTAAAGATAGTCTTAATATCCTCATAGGGTAGTTGGTAGATATCCTCTCTTGCTAACAAGTGTAAGGTATCCAGAAGTTCTTCCCTTAATCCTCTAAGCAGGACCAACTTTAGTGACTCGGGGTCAAGTGTGCACCTGGCCCTTTTGTAACTGAGCTGGAATATTTCTTTGTAGTCTTCTAAGGATTCATCCTGGCCCATGGTCATCTTGAAAATATATTCTTTAGTATCCTTTGACCTACAATAGTCCCTATATTTTTTGTTAAAAGCCTGTTGCATCTGAGCCCAAGTTGTGATGCTATCTCTAGGTAAACCCATGAACCAGCGCAATGTTTCATCCTTGAGGGTATATGGAAATAGTTTTAACTTTTGCTCATCATCTGTATAGTCATAGGTTCGACATATAATAGAAAACTAAAATAAGAAAGTGTCAGGGTCCTCTGTGGTCAGGCCATGGAAATGATGTAGAGCAGAGGGGCTTATATTCTTCATCTTAGTGTCCCCATTTGTTTCCCTGATGGGGAAGGCACCCTCAATTCACTCTCTATTTCCTCTGTCATTTCGGTTTTCAGCCATTGGTTCAGTAGGAATGGGTTCTTCTTCTTCTTATTCCCCTATAGGTTCTTCAAATATGTTAGGTTGCTCACCTAAAGGTTCCTCCAGTTCACAGCCACCGAAGAAGAGAGAAGGTTGGTTGTTGGATGCAGTGGGGGTATTTGGCAAGAATTGCCCTAAATTGTCCCTATTCCTACGAGCCATGAAAGGAAATGTTTTTGGGTTTGATTTTATAAGATTTTTCTCTTAAGCTGGAAAGTACTTTGCAGAACTGAAATTATTGATTAAATGAAAACTACTGACAGAGAAACAACTACTTGCTGAATTGAAATTCTACTTGTAGAATGGAAAGGAAAGAAAATAATTACAATTGAAAGAAAGGAAGCTACTAGATTACTTTTGCAAAAATAAACTAATGGCAGAAAATAGGGGACTAGAAATAGAAGAAAAGAAAGCAGACTAGAAATATAAGAAAAGAAAGTAGACTAGAAATAGAAGAAAAGAAAGAAGTACTCACATTCTACTCAGACACCTCCCCGGCAACGGCGCCAAAAAGTGATGAGCACCAGTATTGCAACAAAGATGCTGCAACTCTTGGGCTACCAGCTTTACTTATCAACCTGAGGTTTGTACAAACTTGGAGGTGGCAATGCTATATGCACAAGTAGAAGTGAAGGTCCTGCCTGTTGTCACTGTTCATTTGGAGAGAGACCCTAGGGGTTCCAAGCCAGACTTTTGTAAAGTCAAAAGAAGATTTATTCTTTGATGGAAGAAGAGAAAATCTATTCTAAGAGAGCTACTCTACTGCAGTAATGAAGAAAACAACATGTAATGCAAAATCACACCATATCATAATTAACCATTTAAACAACTATGCTAAGTAGAATTGCTAAATCAACACTAACCTAATGTTGTTATCTACGTTACAGAAGTAAAGAGCATCAAACCAAACTAATGTGTAAGCGAGGAAACTAAACTAAATATGTTTTCGTGTTTTTGGTTTTTTTGGTAAAATCAAGCATGCAAGGAGTTAAGCGTAAGAGCAAGCGAAGATTGAAATTAGTGAAAGGAGGACGTAACAAAACAATAGTGCACGGGAACCGTTGGATCAGGCGGATCAACAAACAATATAAATGAAAGATGAGCGGTGGAGATGGTATCGCAGGGGATTAAGTGAATAGATGGACGAACAAGACTAACAGAAGATAAGTGGTGAAGATCTTATTGCATGAGATTAAGTGAATAGATGGACGAACATCATTAACGAGAGATGAATGGTGAAGATCTTATTGCGGGAGATGAATTCAATAGACGAATGGATCACATCAAGTCATGTGGCGATAGAAGGAAAAAAAACGTGTGGAATGATGGAGCAGTCTTTGTAGGTGGTAAATAGTTTCTCGCGCGCCCTCAAAGATGTAAGTGGAATTTCTAAATTTTGCACGATTAGCCTAAGTGAGTGACACGTAGCACGAGAAAATCAATTTTATCGTGTGCGCTCGGGCGGATATCGACCATGAAATAATTCATGTGAGATTATGCGATAGCCATTGGATCATGCAGGATTGATCAACTGTGGCGATCGGGTGACACGATGGCTGTTGGATCAAGCGAAACAGATTGATGGTGGAGATGTGGAGTGCCTAAAGTCAAACTTTGAAATGAATATAGGTGGTAAGTAGTATCTCGTGTGCCCTAAAACCTATAAGACGTATTTCTAAATTTCACGCAATTAGCATAAGTGAGTGACACGTAGCACAAGAAAACCACCTTTCTTGCATGCTCTCGGTCAGGTATAGGCCATGCAATAATTCATGTGAGATTGCGTGATAGCCATTGGATCATGCAGGATTGATCAACAGTGGAGATCGGCCAAGCTAGTTGGCGAGCGAGTGACGCGATAGCCTTTGGATCAAGCAAAACAGATCGACAGTGGAGATTTGGAGTGCCTAAAGTCAAATGTTGAAATGAATATGCGACACGCGATTAATGATGATTGGGTAGGTTTGTTATGGATCGGACGGTAAGGAGATCTACGGGTGTAATTTTATTAAGACGTGATTTATTGGCTTGCACATATATTATGCATGAAGAAAGTGCTGAAGGAAATGAGAATATGAGTGAGATCTTATTACAGAAAAATAACGATGAAATGAACCAAGTACTGAGTCAAGATGACAAACTCCAAAGCTCATGCAAGAACTAGAAATATGTGTTTTTGGGGTTGCTGAAGGGTCTCTTACTCAAGTCATGGTCCCAGGGGGAGGAGGTGAGGCTGAGACACTTGTTGATAACCTTATGGTGATCTTTTTCTCCTTGCTAACCTGCTAACTGAAAGAAGACACAAATGGAAGGAAACTAAAACACAACCAATCTACGGTACACTACTGTAATGGAAATGCAACTACTTAAGCAAATGAATGGTTAAACCATGAATCTACGCTAGCATACATGTACAATAAAGAGGAGACTTAGCTGCTAAGGTTGGGCCATAACCCAAGAGCTTAAGCCCTCTAAGTTAACTCAATGCTGGCTCAAAACAAAACTCATTCTTATTATCAAAACAATGGATTACATCAAAAACTGTCACAAGTCTTGCAACTCAAAAATAAGGTAGAGTTTTACAATCAAAAGTCCAAATCCTACTGAGCTCATAGGCCTCTCTACTTATATGATTGAAATCTCCAATGACTTCCTTAAAATTAGGAAGGCTCAGCTCCAAAACTCAAGATAAACTAGTGTTTTGACTTTCACTTACTCGGCTACCTTCTCATCCTCATGATTTAGTTGTTTGCACTCCGAGCTGATGGAGGAATATTTGAATGGAGGGGTAGTAAATGAGGAGGATTCACCTCTTATAATTCCTCTCCCTTGTCCCATTCAAGTTTTGACCAAGGTCTTTGCCAAAATTCCTTGCTTTTATCCTTTAATCCCGCATTAAATGCACATTAGACCACAAAGAAAAATATCCAACTCTAACTCATCTCATAAACAAAATAT
>APFE031428814.1:249782-308223 GCA_000404065.3 Pinus taeda
CTCATAAACAAAATATAATCAAAAGTATGCAATAAGTTGTGAGAATAGTTGGTTTGACTAAGCTAGGAGGTGAATTAAGGCCCATATAATTACCCAATGATGAGGCTTATCACACAACCACACCCATTTGGTTCTTGGAAACTGTATTGATTTAATTTAAATGACTAAATCACAGAGCATATACAAATAGTAATTTAAATATGCTCACAAGAAATCAAAATAGACTTCAAATGTGTTTTATTCATTCAAAATGTGTTGTTACATACAAGAACTCAAATTTTAGAATAGTGTCCACAGAGCACTTGAAATTTATATGTGGTAGCACAGGAATACCATGCAATAGTCAAGGCCTGCTCTCCAAATCGTGCAACAGGAAAAGGTCCATCCAAAACATGTAGTATCCAAAATCCAAAAGCTTTGATAACTAGAAGAAAAAATCCCAAAACGCAAAAGTCTTGTTTCTTCATTGTTCCCTCAATTTATTTCTCATGCTGCAGACCTCTTCACATTCCAACTAAAACAAGTCATTTTCCATGTGAATAGCTTCTTCGCATTCTAGAACTAAATTGGTTCATTTTACTAAAATTACATGGACAAATGAGAGTTGGTAACTTACAACTTATTTCCATGGCATGTATGGTAGCGGTGGCCTATAGTATCAACTATTGTTTTTGGGTGTGCCAACAACTCATGCAATAGGAGTATCAAAATGTGATCTTAGGAGTGTCAGAAACTCAAAAATAGTCTTCACTTTGATAAAACATAGCTATAGAAGTGACAACAATTATCAATTGGGTGTAAAGGAAAATAAAATAATAGGAGTGTCAACAAATCAAAATACATGGGATAACAACACTTATTTTTCTAAATTATGACCTCAAATAGAAACATGTTTTGGTTGATGAGGATTTCCTCGGGCCAAGGATGCTCCTACATCAGACACTGTTAGTAAGAAAATATGAGTTACCAACTCATGAATTAGTTCCTTTAGAGACTGAAGTCCCTCGTAGGCATGCTAGCTCTTTTTCTATCACCCACGACATGTCTTCAGATCCCCTACTTTTCCATTTGAAAAAATACTCCAAATACTCCCTTCATCGAGTCTTCTTTCCAACCCTTATGGCTAGAATTTCTTCCACTTCTTCAACATGTATAACAAGTAAATGTTCCTTCCACTCAATGAGCATACCTACATCTTCACTATTTTCTCCTTTACGGAACTCATATAAATCATATGCGTTGAATATCAGAGAGATATCCAAGCCTATCAACAACTCTAGCTTGTAGGCATTTTCAAAAATCTTGTTGGAAGCTAGGTGACTGCTGAGAGGGTGTGGTGAATCAATAGTGATAACAAATATATAAGTTTAATTTCTTTCCAATATATTAAATGATCAATAAACTAGCATATAAGTAGTAAATTTTAACATGCAACTACATCAAGAATCACCACAAAAGAGCCATGAAAGATAAAATAATCAAGCATAAGTGGAAACCCTGAAGGAAGAAAAACCACTCTTTCATTGCTACTACTGCTCTGCATCTCTTTCTTCTATTGGTCAATCAATTTCTTGTACAATGATTTAGTTTCCCACCACCAACAAGGAGCCACTACACCTACATCAATTTAGTTGTCAACCACTAACAAGGAGCCTCTACCCCTATGACAATTTAGCTAGCCACCACTAGCAAGGAGAAACTACCCCTCTCACGAAAAGCCACTAATAGTTGGAGGCCACAACCTCCACAAAATCTCTAGGGCCACATTTCAAAATATTTTAGAAGGGACCCCAAATACAATATCAACACAAACACGTCACTACAATACCAATTCTCTCTTTGACACAACTTATCAACACAAGTACATTAGCAACACATATCTCTACAACATATCAATCACTCAACTCAAATAATTTGTACATCGGCATGTAAAACAATAATTTAACATGACACCTACAACAACAAACTGTTATCCATCAATCCTCTACCCATACTATATCTGCTACAAGTCTGCATTATGCCATCAATATATGCACATTGTCATACTAACTCAACTTCTATCCAAAACCAACCTTTTAAACTCTAATACAATGCATGGGTGTATAATACTCCATCACCTACAAGTCTTCTACTTGCACTCTATTTCCTTGCTATGTGTATAATATACTCTACCCCTCTGTCACAATCTTTGCAATCTAAACCAAGTATCCTAAACTTTGTACCTTTTTTCTATAAGGTTTTTATGCTCTCTCAAGTAGGAGAATGTGTTCCTCCATCAAAAGAACTTCTATACAATGCTTAGATATAAATATATATGTCATAATGATTAGTTATGACTCAATCAACCACTACAGTGAAGCTTCTCTACATTAACATGGGTAATCCATTGGTTTTCCTAGTGGATTCTTCATTTTCTTGACCTACGGGCTATAACACACCCTGTGCATTTGGGAAGTTTGTTATAACGCAGGTTAGAAGCCTACCAAGGCTATAATATAGGTTTACCTTTCATTACCTATTACCCTATATTCAGCTCCTTTTCTTCCTACATCCTTACTTACAAGCATCCCCAAACCTCATGCAACTCTTCTATAAGCATCGAGGACACCAACATAATGCACTATTTTCCAAACACCTTTGTGTCAATTCAAGTAACTCATCTATATTAGATCTTGATTTTGACTAGAACCATCAAGATCATGAAGACCACCACCAATAGGTGAACATCAATTCCAACAAACAAACCTACCATCATGTTGAAAATAGCAAGAAGAAATGTTAAAAATAGCATCTAGAAATTCCAATTTAATTTGTCCTTGAATTAAATTGTGAATAATTCGAAATTCTATTCTCATAGCAACTTGTAATAGTTAATTAAGTTAAATTGATTTAATTTACTTATAAAATTTGAGTTGTAAGTCTAGATAGAGTCATGTAGAATGATCCCTAAATTTTAGGGGCCCAGGTTGAGTTATTTTGAGTTGTAATTAGATAACTCAGTGTAACTGAGTTATAGTCAGTTAAACTAGTTCTAATTGTTGGAGGAACTAGTAGAGCTCTAGTAGTGGAGTAGTGCACCAATGCATCACCAAAACCACATGAGTTAAATGAATATTCACTCATAAATAACTCATGCATGTCAGTTCATAGAAGACCCAACTGAGATTATATTTCGGGGACAATTTACTATAAGTTGTATAATTTTCCGAATTTTACAGATGGTGCATGCAATTAGTTGAGGGCCTATGTTTGAATTTCATAGTTATGGAGAGGGAAATTCCACATTAAATAGAGGCTAATTCTCTTAGGGATTGTGTAAGGAAGCAGGGGCTTAGAAGGCTAATAAATTGGATAAGTTTTGGCGAGAGTCAACCTAGGAAGCAAAGAGTTAGATTGTACTAGTGCAGGAATTGTTCAGGATGAACAAGCATTATATTTTCTTCTTAGATCTTCTAGTTAATCAAATATAGATAGTTAGGGTTTTTAGCAGTTTATTTCCCCCAGTGAAATATTGTGTTATGTGCAATTGATATTCTTCCTTTTCTACTTATTGTTTTCATCAATCAAATTTGGTTTTCACTGAAGAGTAGAGTAGATTCTTGTCTTGTGTTTTAGCATATCACATAAGTTGTTGAATCTACAGTAAAAATATGCATGGTATCAGAGTTTAAGATAGTATAGAAGAAGAGAATTTGAGTTTGTTGTGCAAGTGAAATCGAATTTACAAGTCCATACTTCAGAGAAACAATATGTCATTCTACGGTTTATGACTTGAGTATGCCTTGGAGGGAAGCTCAAATTACATAGCTTGGAAGGACATGATGGAGGCAGTGTGGAAGACAATGGCCTCAAGGAATTCATAAATCATGACATTCCTACGCCTCTAGCATCTAATGCCAAATATCTGACTGAATGGAGAAAGTGTGTGGCAAAAGCGAGAAGGATTATCCTGGAAGGAGTTTGAGACCACATTGTCTCGAGTCTACATGATAAGGATACTCCATACTCAATGTGGAAGGTGTTGACGAACCTATTTTAGAATAGAAGTGACCATAGGAAGTTTGCATTGAAGGACAAAATCAAAAAGATCAATATGTAGAAGGGTGAGTCAATTCTGAATTACTTGACCAAGTTCACCCATTATCGGGATGAGTTTGGAAGTGTCGGGATTACTGTTGTCGAAGAAAATATCAGTGAGCTAAACTCTTCTGGGACTTCCCAAGAGTTGGCATAGTTACCAAGACTATGTTAATGGGAGGGATAAGCTACCATATTATGAGTGGTTGTGGTCGGATTTGGTGTAGGAAGAGATTCGATGGAACACCAGAGATGGGACATTTTCCAAAGAAGTGGAAGAGAACTTTGCATTAGTTAGCAAAGAAAAGAAATCAAAGGGAAAGAATTCCTAAGGCAAGGCGAGCGGTAAGAAGAAGGACTTGTCGAAAGTCAAGTGTTTTCATTATCACGAGTACGGGCACTATGCCACAAATTTCCCACAGAAGAAAGCAAGCAAGAAGGAGCCAATAGTAGTGGCAGTAGGTGAAGCTCTAGCTTCACAAATCGAACTTGATTTCACTCTCATTTCATTTATGGCCAACATTGTAATGGGAAGCATTTGATATGTCAACAACGGTGCCTTATTCCATATTACGAGGAATAGAGATCTCTTCAATGACTTTGAGGAGAAATGCCACAAGCAGAACATAGAGTTTGGAGATGACGAGAGTTATAACGCTACTGGGATTGGTATAGTTACCTTTCAGAGGGAATTTGCCTCCCCTCTCAAAATCACAGATGTGCCATATGTTCCAGGACTAAAGAAGAATCTTGTTTCCATCGCGGTATTTGAAAGACCATTGTTCTGATTTAATTTTTATTAAGGGAAAGGTTTTCCTTAGACACATTGCCACGAGACAGGTGAAACAAATCGATGTGCGAGTGAAGAACCTGTATGCTCTTGAGGTCGAAGATGCATGCAAAGTCTTGAGGAGCAAGGAAAAGGTTAGAGACTTGGTGGTTGAAAGGGAGCATGAATTACCTCTCAACATGCAGCCCCAAAAGCAGCCTTGGAAGCAGAAAGTTGTGGAGTAGCCACAATTAGAGAAGCAGAGAGGAGTCCAAGTGGAGAGATCCACTCAAGCAAAGAAGAATCCACTTAATAAGAGACCTCTAGTGTGCCTCTAGTAGGGGGGGAATTTTGAGCCAAGTGAGCAAAGGGACCACATGCATCCATATCTCCAGCTTTGTGGTGGGGTGATATGAGACCATAGTCTCAAGAGTGCATAAATTTGGGTAGGGTCCATGGAGATTTTTTTTCCTCATGGATCATTAGCTTGCTATGGGGCCCAAAGTATTAGCAGGAGGATCAATGTCAGTTAGATATTGAGGAGTGCAGAGCAGAGTTAATAGTATAGAAGGAGGCTTAGTAGAAGAGTCAGTAGCAACATAATTTTCCCAGTAGATAATGAAAAAGACGAATGCTTCAGTTTATTTTGTTTGGATGCTTTTTTGGGTTGCATATGTCTCACTAGCAACAACAAAAGTAACAAGTATTGCATGCAAAACATTCCAAAGGTACCAGATCAGGATAGAGTTGAATTCCTTTCTTGTTGAGAGGGAGTATTGAAAATAGCAACAAGAAATGTTAAAAATAACATCTAGAAATTCCAATTTAATTTGTCTTTGAATTAAATTGAAATTCTATTCTCATAGCAACTTGTAATAGCTAATTAAGTTAAATTGACTTAATTGACTTAGGAAATTCAATTTGGAAGTATATCTAGAGTCATGTAGAGTGATTCCTAAATTTTAGGGACCCAAGTTGAGTTCTTTTGAGTTATAATTAGGTAAATCAGTCTAACTGAGTTATAGTCAGTTAAACTAGTTCTAATTGTTGGAGGAACTAGTAGAGGTCTACTAGTGGAGTAGTGCACTAGTGCATCACCAATACCACAGTAGATAACTAAAGATTCACTCATAAATAACTCATGCATGTCAGTTCAAAGGAAGACCCAATTGAGATTAGAGTTCAGGGACAATGTACTATCAGTTGTATAATTATCTAAATTTTACAGATGGTGTATGCAATCAATTGAGGGCCTATGTTTGGATTTTGCAGCTATGGAGAGGGAATTTCCACATTAAATAGAGACTAACTCCATTAGGTATTGCACAAGGAAATAGGGGCTTGGAAGGCTAGAAAATTGGCTTATGTGTTGGCCATAGTCAGCCTAGGAAGTAGAGAGTTAGATTGTACTAGCGTAGGAATTGTTCAGGACGAACACGCATTGTATTTTCTTCTCAGATCTTCTAGTTAATGCAATATATATAGATAGTCTGGGTTTTTAGAAGTTAATTTCCCCAGAGAAATATTGTGTTATGTGCGAATGATATTCTTCCTTTTCTCCGTATTATTTTCATCGATCAAATTTGGTTTCTGCTGAAGAGTAGAGTAAATTCTTGTCTTGTGTTTTAGCATATCACATAAGCTGTTGAATCTATAGTAAAAATATACACATCATGCCAACATGTTTCCCCTTTAGCATTGATGGCAACCTCCTGTAAACACCTGATCATATGCCTCTTTCTCTCTCCCCCTTTGACATTAATGGAAAATGGTAACACTCTGAAAGTTGGACCAACATTCTATGACTCACTTGCAAAACCTCTAATCAACAACTAATCATGCCAACATCATGATTTTTTGTCACTGAATATGCTCCTCTTGAGCTGAAAATATCTCATTCGAGTTGTTGTTCAAACACTTTTGCTACTACCATTACCTCCTTTCGACATGAAAGAGGCTACTCCAAGGGTGAATATTGATTCCATAATCACTTATGACTAAAAAGCATGAAAGTATCGGGCTATGTCTTGATATATAGGGCTACATCATATGAAATACGATGTGACAACAATGACCCCATTAGCCCACACATGGCTGCAATAATACTAAAGACTCTCCCATCTATGCATGCAAACACTAACACCACCCTCTCCTCTATGCATGTTAGCACTAAGACCACTAAGACCGTTCCATCAAATACACAACAACACTACCAAACCACATCAACAATAGTTAGAAACATTAAAATAACATCATAAAGCTCATTAAATCAACTGTAGCAGTAGCTCTTGATCAACATATAGCAATGATCAATAATATACCATTAGTCATCCTCATGCAATGAATCACATAACATAGATCCATATACATACATATAACAAAAATCAACATAAACTCCAACTGTGGAGAGAAAACAATGCAACATAGAATCATTGACAACAAATGCAAACAAAATCCAACAACAACAATCATGGAACCATGCTTCTACAACACAACCTATAGGCATGAAAATATCGACAACATCATCCTTTGTGATCATCAACACTACTAAAGAATTTGTAATAAAAATCATAGCCACGCTCTCTTGATACAAAATATGCATCATCAACTACAATAGTGTTCAACAATAGCAAGCACAAACCATGTTTTTGGAAAGCATGTCAACAGGTCGAAGAAACACAATGCTACCCTTCACCATTAGTATGCTCATATACATTTAGAAAATGTAGTAGCTCTAGACTCTTACAGTAGCGGTCCTCATAAGAAAGATTCAAACCATAGAAATTTCAATGCTTAGACCTTGACTCAGCTTTACATGGAATGACAACTATAAATGACAGTGAAAAAACAAATTGACCTCATGACAACACAATGAAAATATTGTGTCAATACATGACTCATGAGGATACATAGAAGATGCACATATATATGGACTCTTAGTAACACGCTAGCCATAACATAATGGATTAGTAACAATACAAAATACAAGAGAGTTTTAGAAATCCTCCTCTAACAATACATAATTTTGACCAAAATTTCTCTAACACATATACATATATCAACAACCCATCCTTCATGCGAAAATTACGATCTAATAAATTACAATGAATGAGGGTTTGAATGTGAATAACAACATTTGTACATTGTCATTCAAAGAATCATCAATCTCTCCATGGTGGACAAGTTATCTTGGATTAAATCAATGCCAGATAAGAAAACCATAGGAATCATGTCAAACTCCCCATGAGCAGGTGCCATCACTTCATGATCCAAGAGCATGATCTTGAATGTCTGACAACACTCCTTTGAGTGAATTACACTCCACAATTGTTAGTTGCTACACAAACTCCTAATAACATACATGGCTAGGAATTTGATCTCTTCATATTTATGAATACAACCATTATAAAAAATGAAAGGATGAAAAAATGAAAATGAGATGCAATCCTTCAAGTCTTGTAAAACTCTCCCTAAACTCATGCACACTCCTTCTATGCTTCCTACTGATCTTTTGGTCCTAGAAACAACTAGATGCATGTGTTGAAATTCCTTCTCTTTAATGCATGCATTTATCATGTTTAGCTTCTCTTAAAGCCATATTCTATTGTGCACATGTCAAAAATACACTCCCTCTGAGTAGATTATCTTTTTGCAAAACAAAGTGTCCTTCCATGAAGTCCTTTGGAGGTTGAATGGCTCTTTGTAACTCATCTTTTCTCTTCCACGCCTTCTTTGCCTTAAGCGAATGGGTTGCTCCTTTTGTAGGATTAATCTTGTCATATTTACAGGCTAGCACTTTGTGCCCAAATTTTCCATGCTTAAAACATTAATCATTCAACAATCTATGTTTTCTTGCAATATAATTACATTCTATTGCTTAATGTCCAAAACTATTGTAAGAAAAACAATACCCATAAAATGATATTTGATGCCTTGGTTTTTTTATTTTTCGAGCCATAAGAGCTTGACTGCTTCTTTTCTCTTCTGGAGTGTTGCTGCTTCTTGTGGTTGTGATTTGATTACCTTTTCTTATGTTTATAAGTATTTTTCTTCTTTGACTTTCCATATTGTTGCAGCTTCCTAGGGATTCATTTGACTTTATTTCTGGTGGACTTATGATCATCTGCAACATGGTTGTCCACTTCTTTCTCCTTTCTCTTCATGGAGCATGATTCTTCTTCAAAAACCAAGTCAGTCTTAATAAGAGGGGATCTTTGACTGATGAGAATATCATCTAAAATTTTGGTACTTTTCTCTAGTTTTTGACATTTAGATAACTAATTATTGGTGTTTTCTAATTCACATCTCAAAGAGGCTAATTAAACTTCTAATTTTTCACAATAGTCTTCACGATCTTGCAGTTGATTTTTAAACAATTCATTTTATTTGTTGACTTCTTCATGCTATCCCTTTAGATCAATTATTGTCACATCATTACTCTCATGGATGATTTCACTATCTACTTGAGATGAGTGTATATCTTCTACTGCTATGAATGTAGAGTCTTTTGTATTATTCTCCTTTTCCTCAAGAGTGTAGCAGGGTCCTTCAACAATTTCTAGATTCTAAAACCCTTCTCTTTTGTACATATTTTGTAGCTTTTCCAAAATCTCTTTTGTTATCTTGTAGTGTCTTACTTCGGCTACATAATGGTCTGATAATCCCTTCAAAATAATTTTCTTGGCTTCCTCATTAAATTCATCCTATGTACCATACTCTATTGAAAGCAAAACATTCACATCAAGAGATATGAATTATGCTTCAAATCTCACCTTCCATAGCACGAAATCAGGTCCATGAAGGAAAGGACCTCCATTTGCTGCAAATCTTCCCTAGTTACCCATGATCTAGCTTCCATGGGTGAAGATGCACTAGAACGAAACTGGCTCTAATACTATTTGTTGGAAACCAAGTCACCACTAAGAGCGGGTGGGGGGGATGAATCAATAGTGATAAGAAATATATAACTTTAAGAACTTTTCGCCAATATATTAAATGACCAATAACCCAACAAATAAGAAGTATGAACATGCAATAGTGATGCAACTACATCAAGAATCAACACACAATATCCATGAAACATAAAACAATCAAGCACAATGAGACACAAGATATTTCTGGTGGAAACCTTGAAGGTACAAAAACCACTTTGATGCTATTGTTTCTTTCTTTCTCTTTCTTATATTATTCAATCAATTTCTTTATAATCATTTAGCTAGCTACCACTAGCAAGGAGCCACTACCCCTATCACGACAAGCCACCACTTTCCAGAGGCCACAACCTTCTCATAATAGCTAGGGCCACATTTCAAAATATTTCAGACTGATCCCCAAATATCAACATAAACACATCACTGCAATATCACTTCTCTCTTTGACACAACTTATCAACACAAGTACATCATCAACACTCTCTCTAAAACATCAATAACGTAGCTCAAATAATTTTTCCATCATCATGTAAAACAATCACTAAACATGACACCTACAACAACAAATTGTTAGCCATCTATTCTCTTCCCATACTTGATCTACTATAGGTCTACATTATGTCACCAATCTATGCACATTATCACACCAACTCGACCTCTATCCAAAACCAGCCATTTAAACTATGATCCAATACATAGGTGTATAGTACTCCACCTATAGGTCTTATACTTGCAATCTATGTCCTTGATATGTGTATACCATACTCTTCCTCTCTTTCATAATCTCTACACTCTAAACCAGGTATACATCACTTTGTACCCTTTTTCTTTGTAGGGTGTCTATGTTCTCTCAAGACGGAGAATGCATTCCTCCATCAACCAAACTTTTTTCTAACACTTATAAAAAAATAGTTATGTCTTAATTATCAATTATGACTCAACCAACCACTACATCTAAGCTTATCTGCATTACCATGGGAAATCCATTGGTTTTCCCATTGGTTTCTTCATTTTCGTGACCTATAGGCCATAAAATACCCTGTGCATTTGGGAAGTGTGTTATAATGCATGTTAGAATCCTACCAAGGTGAGTTATAATGTAGGTTTTACTTTCATTACCTATGTTACCCTATATTCAACTCCTTTTCTACCCATATCCTCACTTACAAGCATCCCTAAACCCTATCAGACCTCCTGCAATCTCATCAGAACATGTCCAACCTCCTGGAACTCTTCTAAAAGCATCAAGGACACTGACATAAGGCACTATTTTCCAAAAACCTCTTCATCAAGTCAAGTTACTTATCTCTAGTATATCTTCATTCTAAAGACAACCATTAAGATCATTAGGACCACCACCAGCAAGTTGACATCAATGCCAACAAACAAACCTAACATCATGCCAACAATTTTTTCAAATAATTTTGCATCGGCTTATCTTCTTATATTTCAACTTGTTGTAAGTACCATAGGAAATATTTCTATTTGCAGATGCACCATTACAAATTCTCGTTGTACACAAAATTATTCTTTTCAAATCAGCCTTGTCTTTGTACCTATCATTAATTTTCTACAATATTTTCTTCACATTTTCATGCGTCTCCTAGATGATGTGAGAAAAATAATTTTCATCGTTACTCTTCCTTTCCTGCAAATTTGGTAGTTGTATTAGATCAACAAAACCTTTCAGTGACCAACCATAAACAATGTGAAATGGGATTTTACTAGTTGATCTAGTCACCAAGTCATTGTATGCAAACTCTACCTATGCCAAATCCATATCCCATTGGTTGGGATTTTCACCACTTAAGATTATCAATAAATTTCCAAGACTCATGTTTACTACTTCATTCTTCCCATCTCTGCGTAGATCAATAGACTTCTAGGGCTCGTTATTGTAGCTCTATTAGACGGCCTTCAAACCTTCGCAAAGGTCCATGATCAGTCCTTGCGGACCTTTAACGGTCGATTTACCTACTTACGCACATTAGAGAGCAATCCTAAATTGGCAGTCCTGCAGATCTACTTAATTCATCAGAAAACATAAGAGAAATCACCAGAAACTTCACGGAAGTGTTTAAACATTCATTGCATACATTATTAATATTGATTCAAGATAATTGTGTAGCATTCAATCAGTATTTCATAAAACAATTCATTAATCAACATCATATAACATAAACCGATATGAACATAAATACTGAATAATTCTTCAGAAAACTATCTTTATTGATCTTCAATTCACTGATTATAGACTCAAACTACCCTGTGCACATAGTTACAGGGGTCTACACACTTAGCTACAAACTCTACCTAGGCCTATGTGCACTCAGCTGTGGAGCCTTCCTTTCTCTACCTAAGTGCAGGAAGCAGAGCCTTCCTTCCTTAGCTCCTACCTAAGACTCTTTAATGAACCCAATTCTCTATCTTCATTCTATCATCTCCCCTTAGACTTGCTAAGACTAAACTATTTATAGACTTTTCCATGCAATGCCATGGTCTGCGGACCATGGGTGAATCTCAAAACTGACTCAAAACTTTACTTGAAACAAGGAGCTAAGCCCCTTTGACTCTTATTCATCTACGCGCTCTGCATCCACAAATCGCAGAATTTACATATTTTTACAAAATTTTCTACAAAAAACGACTAATTAATTCCATTATGCCCATCAAGACCCCATCCCAATAGCCCCCCAACACAAATATCATGACTTGCCCTCAAGTCACTCAGTTGGTTGTTCTACTTTCTGGCGGAGTTCGCTGAATGCCTTTTCTAATGCTTGTAGCTCCGCGGTACTTTTTTTTTGTTGATTGTTGCACCTCTTGGACCCATTTCTCTATGGTTGTTCCCTCTACTGCTAGCTACGTAGTCGTCTATGTCTACTGCATAACCTTCAGCTTCTCCAGAATGGTCGGTGATAACTAGTTGACTTTCTCTATCGAAGGCTCAAGTCATGTGTTGAGCACATACTTCTTCTTCTACAATTCCTATATCTGTAGAAATTTTTCTTTACCTTCCTGTAGGCACGCAATACATTGGACTGGTGGCGACATTCATGCTATTGTGCTGATTTCATCGTATTGTTGTTGTGCTTCCCTAAGTTCTGTGCTCAACTGTTGCAGCGTAGGGTCCTCCTACAAGGTCTCCCAGAGGCCTAGTTCCTGAGTGAAGAGCTTGTCGCACCCTTGAACGACAACATCTAGTTGAGCCATGGATTCTTTAATCATCACGTTCCATTGTTCCCTCACCTCTGGTGGTGTGGTCGGCTACAACTTCAACTACAGCTCAACTATTTGTATCATGAGTTTGAAAGTCACCTTCTTAACATTATCCTTCGACAAGCGCACTGCAACAGCCAATTTCCTTTCCTTCATTGAGGCCTCTACATTATTACGTATACCCAACTCAGGTACAGATTTATAAGCATGCTCGATTATTGCAACCAAATTCTAACATTGTGTGCGCACCTCCTCTTGCTCCTTCAAGGTCTGAGTCTTTTCTACGAAAAGTAGCTGGTTGTTGACTTTGAACTCACTGACGACAATGAGTGTGCACTGTTCTTTGATCTTGATCTCTTCCATGACCCCCTAGTGTAGCACATGCAAAGACTCAAGTGGTAGCATGGCAAGGTTCAACTCCATGTCTTTGACTATGTGAAGCACCGCATGCTACTCCTCAGTCTCCGCGTGGACTGACCCTTCAGGAAAAGAAAAGACTCTAATGTCCTGAGGCCAATCAATCTCTGATACTGCACTCCTTCCCTATGGTAGGCTGGCTTGTGCGCCACTCGCGTTCCCTACATCTGCCTGAATTCTTCACCTAGATCTGCAGCTCGGAGAAATCCTTTTGGACGCCCGTAAGCGTCTGCATGTATTGTTTCTCGAATTTCTGCAACACCTCTATCATGGTGTCTCAAATTTTGTCACCAATCTCATTGAGATTTCCCTCTATCAGCACCATGGGATCCACATGTGTCTGCTTATCAAACTTCTGTTTCTTTTGTTGCGCACCTTGTTTCTCCTGCATGTGATTCTTTAAGATGAAGGGAGTGGTTTTCTCTTCACCGCCACCTCCTCCTTGCTCTAACATCTCTTTCTCATCGGTGTGGTGGGAAGCAGACTTCTCACTGTCCTTTGAATCCTTCTATTTTCACTCTACTTATGCCTTGGAAGCATGCTCCTTTTCCAGATGGGCCTTCTCTATAGCTACTGTAGCAGCCTCCTTCTTCTTTTGCGCAGCTAAGGTGCGTGCAACCTACTGAGCAACATCCTTCTGCTTCTGTGCAACCAAGCTCTCTATGTCTTTACTTTTCCATGAATCTAACTCTATAGGAATGCACCATTCCCATGGCCAAAGCCCCATGACTTCTTGGATATCCGTATCCCTCACCATATAAGGCAATGCATGCCATTTTTTCTTAGGGTCTTTGCACGCTTTGATCGAGACCCTATGAAAATCGGCTTTGAATTTTGCATAAGCCGATAGTTGCGTGTACAAGGTGGGGGACAACCTTGGCCACTAGCTAATCGCTATGTGCATGTCCATCTCCATCAACACCCAAAAGATCTTGATCTCCTTAACCCGCTCTAGATATTTTGAGGTCCATAGCGAGGCAAACTGTGCTACCTCGGGCAATTCTTCTTCGTGTTAAGGAAACTGGCTATCCTACGGCAACCTCCAAGAAACAAAAACAATTGATAATAACAACTAGGCATAATGAAATGGCATTATCTCCTCCTGGGCCTCACGACAGTTCGTGAGGAACTCCTGATATAGATACTTGGTCCACTTGTACTGAACCTCGTTTGTGCACTGAGATGCGAGTGATATGACCAGTGCTGGAACTTCATCCACACGATATTTTCTCATTATTTTTCCTGCTAGGATCTGGGTAGCCAAATGTACTTTAGGGTTTGATATGGACATGATAGAATACCCTTGCGACTTTTTAATCAGACCAAACTCCTTCTTCATCTTATCGGCCAACTCTTTCTCTTCGGTTTTTCCTCTAAATTCTTTCGCAGGGTTCGCGCCTTTGTAAGGTAACTTAGTGATCCTATGGATCAACATGGTGGTGATAGGGATAGAATCTCCTATCCATAGACAGCAATCATGCACCAGCGTGAGGAGCTTGTGCACACATACCGTATTAATGGGGGTGCAGTGATAATGCGGCACTAACAGCAGATTCAGCAACCTTGACTACTCAACACTGTGCCCCCACTTCATGGGCTCCAAAATTGTGACCCCCATGTCATCATAGTTGGTCTTATGCATATACTTATCAGTTTCCAAGTGAAGAAACTTTGTGTGGTCCGTGAGTTCCCAATCTTCCATTTTAAGTAATGGAAGGCGCGCCAGCATAGGACCCTCGAACACCACTTGCTCAGGTAGCAAAGGTGTTGAGATTGTAAATTTACCCATATCAGGGTACTTCATGACCTTAGATTTTGCCTTTTGCATAGGGATATACTTAGGCAGTCTCGTCATAGGCTCCCCTCCTTCAGTGCCAATATCCTCAATGCCCTGTAATCCTTCCTCCTCTAGGTCTACTACTTTTTCTGGCTACTTATCCTTTTTTTGCTTCGTCTGTGTCTTGGTATGCTTCCTCGGTGATGCATGCAATGGAACAAGATTTTTCAGCTTTTCTTTCATGGCTAGTTTCTTTTAATTCATTGCAGGCTTTTTTTCTTTCTCCATAGTCTGTTTCGGCCTAGGCGACCTAGGCATCATGGGTAAAGTAGGGGAAGCCTCCATACTAGATATTTCCGGTCCTGACGCATCAAATACGGCTGCTTCTGAACTAAGGACTTCAGCGGGGTTAGTGGAAGTCATTCTCTCAATGAATAACTCCTGGTCTTCTGCAGAATAGTTCACAAATAGTGGGCGCGGCAAAAATTCCTCCCAGAATGCTTGACTCATATGCGACAGATAGCAAAATTCACCAACAAGTCTTAGAGCACAAAGTGTTCTTTATTGGACTGGCATGTGTAATTTATAGAAGTTTTTGAATTCAAATCCAACTGTTCCTCCAAAATTCTAATAATAAATGATGTTTTGGCATAATATTTTCAAAGATTTAATTCTTAATTTCCACCACCCCACTCCTCTTAACCATTTTCTAGCCGTCAAGTCATGAATAGTAACTCCAACGGTCATTTTCCTACTGGGCTACGTGGTACCTTCCCCCATGGTGCCACTTCCTGAGCACGGATTCATTTGTTGCATCTTTTTCATTTTCTGTGTAGCCTCCTCGCTACCTTGTCCTCTAAGCTAGGTAGTGTAGTTTATAGTCCCGCTCCCTTGAAACTACCTAGAGCATTAAGACAATCATGTTGCCATATATTCATTGCATAGGATCCCCTGTATACAATTTCAATTTGGTCCCATTCACTCTTCCCGGGAAGGGTTCCCCATTCAACTTTGTGAGCTAAACTATGCCACCATTTGTAATTTCTTTGATAATATATGTCCCTAACCAATGCATATGGAATTTCCCTAGAAATTTAGTGAACTTACTATCATATAATAGGACAATATCATTTACCTTGAATTTGAGAAGCTCGATATGGCAAACATGCCATGATTTTTCGCATTCCTTCTATACTTGTTGATGGAATAGGGCCAAAAATCAGTCTTCATCTAGCTCCATCAGATGCACAAGCCACTCCTCCAGGGCCTTGCGATCTACCATATCTATTAAAGTTGCTATGTGCTTACTAGGCATGATGTATTCCATTGGCATTACAGCTTCGACCCCATATACTAATCAGAACAATGTTTGTCATGTCATCTTCTTACGAGTAGTCCTATATGCCCATAGTACTATAGGTATGTGCACATCCCAATCATTCCGCTGCATGTTACAGATCTTCGTCAGCACGTACTCCAAAATATTTTTAAAATATTTGACAGTTCCATTTACCTGCGGGTGATATGATGTACTCTTCTGATGGTAGACCTGGAACTCATTAGTTAACACACTAATTGTTTCATTCAAAAAGTGCATACCCCTATCACTCATCAACACTTTCGGGCATCTAAATCTTGTTAAGACATATTCAAACAATAATTTTGTGGGTAGCCCCTTGGCAGGTTGTGCTTTT
Organism: Pinus taeda; assembly: GCA_000404065.3. Classification (NCBI taxonomy): domain Eukaryota; kingdom Viridiplantae; phylum Streptophyta; class Pinopsida; order Pinales; family Pinaceae; genus Pinus; species Pinus taeda. The sequence goes on from APFE031428814.1 coordinate 266,667, forward strand.
TCCCATCTGGTTAGATATTCCATCACAGTGATAATGTAGCGCGTGCCCATTTTCTTTCTAGGGGACTAAACTTGCCCAATAAAATCAATCGCCCACTTCTCAAATGCCTGCAAAGAGACTTGACGTTGTAGTGGCAACTCATCCCTTCTCGATAGTCTACCTTTTCTTTGACATGCATCGCATGCCTTACAGCATGCCTTGGAATCCTTGTGCAATGTTGGCCACCATAGACCTACATGAAAAATATTATGTGCAGTTGTTGTACCTACATAATGGCCTCTCGTAGCTCCCCCATGAGCTTCAGTGAGAATTCTATCACACTCAAAGTTCGACACATATCTTTGCAATATTTCATCTGCACCCATTTTATAGAAATGTCCCACAATGATTGAAAAGTTAGTTGTGCGCACTACTAATTCCTTCTTCTTCTGACTTGTATATCCTTCCATGCCATCCCTATAGTTAAGAAGTGAATCGTGTCTGCAAAATGGTCGTCTTCTACACACACCACAAAGATTTGTGCATCTGGAAACCCTTCCTCCAAATTACTAGGTTCTTCCCCTACTTCAATTCGCGACAGATGGTCAAGTCCTTCATTCAAACTCCCTGGCTTGACAATGACTTCAAAGTCATATTCTTGGAATAATAGCAACCATCTGTAGATCTTCCCCCCTAACATAGGCTTGTTGACCACGTATTTTAAGGTAGAATGATTTGTATACATCTTGAAATGCCATCCTAACAGATAATGCCTGAATTTTTGCAACACATAGACCATAGCCAACACTTTGTGCTCAGTCATTGAATAATTTTTCTCAGCCTTCGATAACTTCATATTTGTGAAGGCCATAGGATGGTCCATTTCTCCTTCACTGGCCTGTGCTAGCATTGCTCCCAGTGCAATGTAAGAAGAATCTACATGTACATGAAACTCCTTTTTCCAGTCGGGAAATACCAAGATTGGCACAGTGACCATATTTTCTTTCAATACATCTAAGCTACCTTGACATTCTTCATCCCAACAGAATGTCACATCCTTCTTTAGCAGTTTCTCCATAGGCGCAGTAATTTGAGCATAAGCTTTGATAAATTTTCTATAGTAAAATGTATGTCCCAGCGTCACGTGCAATTACTTAACATTCCTAGGGGCCTCCAAGTTCATAATTACCACAATCTTTGCAGGGTCCACCATCAATCCTTGTTTGCACACATGACCCAGCAAGATCCCAAAAGGAACACAGAATATTAATTTTTTAAATTCAGCGCGATCTAGTATCTTCGACATGTATCTAGCATCAGGCGCAGACTTGCTACATGGTGTTTCACTAATCCAAACACTGTCCAATCATCAAAGTACACTTCCAGAAACTTATGAATCAACTCCTTGAACACCGTTATGACTACGTGGGAAAATATCACTGGTGCATTCTTTAATGCAAATGGCATCACAGTGTACTAAAAACAACCCCACTCCGTCGCGAAGGTCATTTTGCTTCTATCCTTTGGTGCGATCTTGATTTGATGATACCCTGAAAATCCATCAGTAAAGGAATAGGCCTCCTGCCCTCCAACATTTTATAACACTTCGTCTATAAATTACATTGGAAATGGATCGTGAACACATGCATCGTGAAGCTTCCGTAGATCTACACAAATCCTTATTTCACCTTTTTGTTTCTTCTCTTGGACCACCATCAGGCTCAGCCAATCAGATTCTTAAACAGGTTCTATGATGCCTTCCTCAACATCTTATCCAGCTCTTGGTGAACCTTTTCCTTATACTTAGGATTAAGGTGATAAGGCCTCTGTTTAACAGGCTTCACGTTCGGCTTCAATGTGATCTTCATAACGCCAAAATTGCCAATTATGCCCTTTAAATCCAAAAACTTAGTGGGAATATATCTTGGTATTCACGAAGTAATTCAACAACTTTATCTACTGTAGCGTAATCCCAATAATCTCCAATTTTCACAAATTTTAGTTCTTCTTCAGTGCCAATGTTTACTTGCTTTGTTTCCAAAGGTGCAGAGATGTCCAAGTTTTCTATTTGTCAGCCTTTGACTTCGAGATGCCCTTCTACCTCCAGAATATTAATGTTTCTTAGGTCTTCTTCTTCCTCTTTAGTAGTCACATTATAGCATTCCAATGCACGGCGCAACTGGGTGCTCCAGTCCAGTTGAGTCCATCCCATAGGTTCCTTTGGTGTTTTGAAGATAACCGCCTTAATCTCTTGCAATGCTTCATCGATGCTTGCAAACTCGTCTTCAAAGCTAAAAATCAATAAGAAACCTTCTTTTAATACATCCCACTCCACAGTTTCATGGTAGAGCTCCATTTCTAGATACCAGTTCATGGGAATTGTATCCAAGGTATGACAAAATATGTTCACCCATTCTGGTTGCGGTTCTGTCCCCCATGCCTTAGTCCATTTTGCTAGGTGATCGCACGGATCATTCTTCCCATTATACTTCTCAGTCATTCTAGTATTAGCATGCCCAAACCATAGCTTCATCATTCTTCTGTAATCTCACCATCCAACAAAACTATCCTTATGTGTACCCCACCATCGTGTAGGCGTAGCGCCAATTCTAATGCTTGGAAGTGGTGAAATTCAAGGATTTCGCACTCAAATTCATCTAAAATCACATCTAGATCAGTTAAGCCATCATAATAAGGTAAATTTCTTACCTCCGATGAAACATAGTGCAACGAATTTGTCATCATATTGCACCGCAATGTAGAAACTTCATGCAAGTGATTTTGCCAATGCTCTAATTCCTCATCTGAATTAGAGATGCAAGAAATCTCCCGGTCCCATGCAATCTTTCCATATGCCGTCGGATTGATCCAGTCCTAATCGCGCGCCATTATCTTGTAAATTTGATCCAGTTCATCATCATTTTCTTCATAATCACGAACTGGTTCAGTATAGTGCGCCCCTTTTGTAGGGTCCAGTGGCACTATAACTCGAAGCGACTTACTTTCAAATGATATTGTCCTCTTCTTCAAATTGATGACCCCATTCATATCAATAGCCTAGTAAATTCCCAGGAGTGTGGGGTAAGGATTATTGTCATCGACAATTTCTATAACTTCAAAGTCTGCCACCGCACTCACACCTCCAATGTCAACTATTACTCCATATAATCATCCCATGGGGATGATTTTCTGTTGGTTCTTCATCCTGATTTGAATCAGAGATCACTGTAGCATAGGTCTCCCCATCCTTTCCCATGTCTATTTTGGTAAAACATTTGCATCAGACCCTAGATCCAAGATGACCTGGTCCATTTCATAATTACATATCTACGTTGTTAGCTACATTTCTGGCCCTATTCATGCCTTATGCTAGCCAATCTTCCTGACCACGTGGTCTCCATCAGGGGCCTTTTCTTTACTAGCACATTTATTTATTAGTTACTACAAGCCTTCCATAGCCTTGCTATCATGTCGCAGCTTCATGCATGTCTCCAAAAATGTAGTGAGTACAGAAGGATCAACTTTTGTAGGCGCACTGATTTCTTGTATGTTGTCCTGACCTCTTGAGGTGGAGGCCTCAACAAAGCTCTTCTTGGTTTCCATAAATGTCTCCTTAGTGCAATTCATATCAAATCCAACTTCTTTCTCTAGATCTTTGCGGACCCATCCATCTTCTTCAAGTTGTTTATGTTTATCAGCCCTAGTTGTCATTCCACTTTGTAGTACAACATTAACGCATTGATCTTCTTCACGAGGCTAAACCCTCATCATTTGTAAATTTTGCATAGGTTGTTGAGGCTATGTTTTCTTCTCTTGCATCTTAACTATTAGCACTAGGCATTCTTTTATAGTATGGTCGAACTGTCTATATTATTGACATGATGGGTGTGTAGCATTCTGGCACTCTCGCACATAATGCCCTGGCTGTCCGCAGTTGTAGCAAATAATTTGATCTCGACCTCTACCAAGTCCTCCTCCTCCTCAGCCCCATCCTCAACCCTGATAACCTCCACGTGCTCCTTCAGCACCTTGATCTAGAGGAGGAATCTCTACTTGCATATGGTACGTAGCGGTTCTTTCCATCATCAGCTCATAGCTTCGACAATGGTGCTCATCGTGGCCCACAAATTTGTAGAAATTACGGAACAACTACTAGGGTGTCTGAACAAATTCCTGAAGTAAATGCCAAGTATTAGTCACATGTTTCCCAATAACTTGACAAATGGCACACCATAGTGCAACCCCCATGCTCGGTCCTGCTGGGGATTTTGGCTTCAGGGGAATTGGCCCCCTTCCTATAATATAATTTGCATACACGGGACAATGATCCTTATTGTTCCCATGGCCCTTGCACTTAAAACACCAGAATTATGCACACATTTCTAGTTTAGTCTCCTTATCTTTCTTCAAACTCTATAATTCTAGGTGTAGGCTTGCTAATTATGAGTGAATCTACTGTACTCCTAGGTTGGTATCCTGAATAGATGATGCATGCAGCCTCATCATGATCTCCAAGGCTTCTTTGGGTGTATCTATCTTTTGTTGTGATAGAGAAATTCTCAAATGGGGAAAAAGTGACGCGATAAACTAGTCGCAGTGCTGCCTATCTGTGATCTACATGTTAGGCTATTTGATCTGGGACTTCAACCTCTGATCAAAGTCCCAAGGCGTCTCCTCAACCTTCATCATGATCTCTTTAAATTCAATCACTAGTTATGAGTCAAATTTAGGCTTACTAAACTCTTTATTCAAAGCCGTCTTAGTCTCTGCTAGAGTTGCTAAAGGATTATCAGCGCAATACTTAATGTACCAAGTTAGTGCGCGATCCTGAAAAGTGGTAACCAATTATGCCTTCTTTATATTATCATCGGTGATCTGTTGTGCTATCCATACAACATTCACAACAAACAAAAACTGCAATGGGTCTTCACTTCCTATTCCATTGAAGATCGGCATCTTCATTGCGTTTGCCATGTTGAAAGGTGTGGACGAAGGTGTATGTGGTGGATTTGGCGATGGAGGTGGAGTGGATTGATGATTTGTTCTAGGAATCCCCTGAGTGATTAGCTGAACAGTGTTTCATGGTGTGGTCTTCCCCGCCCCTTCGTCATCACTTGAAGGCGTTCTAATCAATGGACTATACTCTGGTCCTGATCCTTCACGATTTCTAAATAATCCTCCACTTCGCGTAGCTCCGAACATCATGGTAATGGCATCAACCATTTTTCACATAACAACATTTCAATCCAAGTATTCAATGATATTAAATACTTACCTCGCGGTCCTTTGAAAAATATTCGCTCCTCTTCGCTATAGCTGACTGAGGTATCAACTGAAAATTTTGTAACAAATCCTCCTAGAATTCGATCCAACCAATGATCGACAACCTGTGTGATCTTGTCTTTGGAGGCTTCTAGTCGTCGCACTAATTTTGGAGTCCACACTATAGGACTATCGAGCTTCCACCTTCCTTGATTGTCTGTTAATTTATCTAACCACTCGTATAGTTCAATGGGGAAGGTGCATAAGAAGATCTCGTGTATCTCTGTATACATATATCTATTCAATCACTCTTCCTTTGATAGGCATGGGTTCCTATTTTCTTGCATCGCAAACTTGTGAATCTTCCGATCCAACCGCTTTTCAATTTCTTTCTTAGTTGGATTCCAATGATGCGACATCACACATCTCTTTCGAGAAGATCTCAGTCCCAGAAACGAAATCATTTGTTGGTTTAGGGGGTCCTGACCCAGGTTTAGATTTAGTTGTGCCAACCAAAAAAACCCTACACTACTGGCCCTTTCAGCAATAACCCGCATAACGCAGGCTGCAGTCTCACCTGAAGCAGTATGGGGGGATGAAAGAACCAAGTTTATGCATCTAGAGACTAGTGTGATGACTTCTAGCACCTTAGATCTACCTCCATGTAGATCGATATACTTCTAGGGCTCGTTACTGTAACTCTATTAAATGGCCTTCATACCTTTGCAAAGGTCCACGATCAGTCCTTGCAGACCTTTAACAGTCGATTTACCTACTTACGCACATCAAAAAGAAATTCTAAATTGGCATTCACGCAGATCTACTTAATTCGTCAGAAAACATAAGAGAAATCACCAGAAACTTCACGAAAGTGTTTAAACATTCATTGCATACATTATTAAGACTTATTCAAGATAATCGCATAACATTCAATCAATATTTCATAAAATAATTCATTTATAAATAACATATAACATAAACCAATATGAACATAAATACTCAATAATTCTTCAGAAAAATATCTTTATTGATCTTCAATTCATTGATTACAGACTCAAAATACCCTGTCCACACAGTTGCAGGGATCTACACACTCAACTGCGGACTCTACCTAGGCCTCCGTGCACTCAACTATGGAGCCTTCCTTTCTTTACCTAAGCACAAGAAGCAGAGCCTTCCTACCTTAGCTCTTGCCCAAGACTCTTCAATGAACCCAATTCTCTATATTCATTCTATCATCTCCCCTTAGACTCGTGAAAACTCAACTATTTATAGACTTTTCCATACAATTCCATGGTCCACGGACCATGGGTGAATCTCAAATCTAACTCAAAAATTTACTTGAAACAAGGGGCTAAGCCCCTTTGACTCTTATTCATCTACACGCTCCGCATCCACAAATTGTGACTTTACATCTTTTTACAAAATTTTCTACAAAATTTGACTAATTAATTCCATTCTACCCCTGGGGACCCCATCCCAACAAGCTCTGAGAAAGAGAATATAATTTCTAGGTAGTGGCCTGAAGGCTAGTCTAGAAAAGTGGCTTAGATCTCAAGACTATTGGCCCAAAATAGGGGAATTTAGGTCATAACCACATGGAAGCAAGCCCATGCATGTGGTTGGAGGCCTATAACCACACTCTTGCCTTGTTGTTTATGTAGTTGGGGTCTTAGGTCAGTGAAAAAGGGTTCTAGCTCAAGGTTTGATCACTTGGGGTGGTTTTGAACTCCTAAGAGATCTTTAGTTCCTGTAGGGTGTCAGTAAGTGTTTAGTTTGTAGGCCCCACTTCCTTAACTAAAACTTGGGGGTTGGGTCATGTCATAGTAGCACTCAATTTCACATTTACCTAGAGGGCTTGTAAAAGAGGGTAAATGTGGGGAGGGGTGGTTACAAATTGGTATCAAATATTCCAGGTTCAAACACTTGGAATATATGGGTGAGATGTGATTTTTATGCATGCATATTAGTCATATGCATGCATTGCAGTGGCTATGGTTGTTATATATATAGTTGGTGTTACTGTTTGAGTTATCATGCATGATGTAGATAAGTTGATAATTTGTTTTTATTATATAGACACACACACATATGGGTATATCGTGCTAATCTGGATTGATTTGTGCAGATGAGATAGCCTCCCTTGAACTTCACTAAGGTATGACTTGATTATGTTTCTATTTAGTTTATCTAACATGGTATGTTTGTAGGAAGAAGAAGATCAAATATGATGAGCATAATGGTGGATTATAGTTCACGTGACTTTCCTTACAGATTAGCTGAGTAGCAAGGAGATGAGTACTCTCCTGACATAGCAGATACACTGAGAAGATTGAAGGCATAAATAAGAAGTTACAAGGAAGATAATGACATGATAATTTAGTCACAAGAAAGGCATGCCAAAGCTCAGGAAAATAAAGATGAGGTTAATGTAGTGATCCTTTAGAGCTTATTAAATTCTTCAAACACATGGAAAACCAAGGATCAGTTATGGACAAGAGGAAAAGACTAATGGGGAATATGGTAGTCGGTCTCGATCAAGATATAGGTTAGACAGGGATGACACAGTCATAGTTGGAAGATGGTTGGATACACATGGTAGGAGAGGTAGTGGTTATGGGTCTATTATAGTTATGGTTTAGAGAGATATCATGGTCATCATCGCCATCATCCTTACAGGAGGAGTGAGAGGGGGTACGTGCCAAATGAGTTCAAGAAATCCAAGCCTCCTACCTTTAATGGAGAGCATAAGAAATTGGAAGATGCAAAAGCATGGCTATTTGGGATGAAGAAGTTCTTTGAGTTGCATGATTATGCAAAGAACATGAAATCTGGGATAGCTATTTTCAGTCTCAAGGGAAAATCAAATATTTGGTGGTAAGATGTGAAGTGTGTTAGAGGCATCAAGGTAGAGGAGTTGAGTTGGCATGAGTTCAAAACAATCTCAAGGAAGAAGTACTTATCTGAGAGATAATATGATGAAAATGATAAGGAGTTCTATGAGTTGAAGATGGGTTCCATGACAGATCAAGAGTACACAACTAAGTTTCTAGAGTTGCTGAGGTATGAGCCTTACCTTAAGGATGAGAAGACAAAGGTCCAAAGGTTCATCAGTGAATTTCCTTTAGCATTAAAAGATCACATTGAGTATGGTGATACTTGGTAATTAGAGGAATTCATCGGGTAATTGAATCATTGTTATGAGAATTCGAAGCATAAGTCTAAGCCTAAGCATGATTGGAAAGGAAACAAGAAGGCTAAAGGAAAATCGCCTCTGAAGTGGGAAAGAACTCAAGATGCAAGTGAGAAAGAAAATGTGACCCCTTACAAGAAGTTTAATGCAACAAAGAAAGGACATGGACCTCAACCTAGAGAGCAACAGAATAAAGGTAGTGGCAGAGAACCATTGTAGTGTTGGATTTGTAGCAAAGATCATTCCAAGAAGGATTGTCCATTGTACTAGGGTGGAAGGTCATAGATCTATAGTTCTTGGAGGCGTAGACAATTGGGGATGTTGGTCAGAGCATTCCTAAGATTTATGCAGTACTTGATAACAGGTAGGAAGATCATCAAGCATCCCTTATTGAGATGGAAGGTAAGCTATGTGATCAAGTTGTTTTTGTTTGGATTGATCCTAGATATAATTATATTTATGTTAGTCTTGATTTGGTGGATAAGTATGACTTGAATAAAGAAGTGCATGCAGATTCTTGGTTGGTGCAATTGGCTATAGGGACCAAGAAAATATTTCATGATTGGGTGATTGCTTGTGCATTTGAGCTGAATGGTACACCTAAATCAACACATCTAATTTTGATTCCTTTGCGATCATATGATATGCTTTTGGGTATGGATTGGTTGTTCACTCACAAAACTAAGGTAGATTGTTATGAGAAGGCTATTGAGTGTTTGGATGATGATGGAGAAAAGAGAATATTGCAGGGAAGGAAGAAACCTACATCAGTGAGAATGGTTACAACTATGCAAGATAAGTGTAGTTGCAGGAAAGAATGTGTATTATTTGTAGTGCATGTTTCTAGTGACAAGGGGAAGGATGTTGAGGATGATGAAGTCTTGCAAAGGTATCCTATTTTGTAGCAGTTTTAGGATGCTTTTCCAGTAGATATTTTAGAGTTACTTCCTCATAGGGAAGTGGATTTGTCTATTGAGTTGGTACTGACAACAACACCAGCATCAAAGGCACCTTACAAGATAAGCACTCCAGAGTTGGTGGAATTGAAGTTGAAACTTAAGGAAATTCTTGATAAGAGATACATAAGGCTAATTGTGTCGCCTTGGGGTGCACCAATGTTGTTTGTGAAGAAGAAGGATGGTACTCTTTGGTTTTGAATTGATTATAGGAAGTTGAACAAGGTGACTATCAAGAATAGGTATCCTTTGTCACAGATTGATGGCTTGCTTGATTAGTTGAAGGGAGAAGAAGTGTTCTCAAATATTTACTTGATATTAGGATATCATCAAGTATGCATCAAAGAAGAGGACATCTACAAGATCACATTTTGTACCAAGTATGGACATTATGAGTTTATGGTGGTTATGTTTCGTCTTACTAATGTTCTAGCCACTTTCATGTGAACAATGTAAACTATCAAACGAGAATTGTAAACTCAAAATGAGAACTCTAGCAAAAAAACCCCAATAAACATGAAAAAACAGCTCAAAAACGAAAAGTGTTGATGTTAGAATAACACTTTTATTTTCTGGGGTAAATTTTCAACATGTTTTAAAAATAGCATTGAAAGATTTTATCATGACTTCGAAAAACCTTAAAATTTTAAAAGAAAAATGAAAACAACAATTTACAAATAAAAACAATGAAAAAAAAGTTAAAAAAAAATAATAAGTAAAAAAAAATATTATTGGAAAAAAAAATAAAAAAAAATTAGAAAAAAAAAAAAAAATATTAAGACAAAAAATAACATAAAATATAATAAAAAATATAAAAAAAAAAAAAAAATTGAAACATAAAAATGAAAAACAAAAAAAAAATAAAAAATATAATGATAAAAATAAAAAATAAATTATATTATATATATATATATATATATAAAGAAACAATAATAAAATTTTTTTTTCAAAAAACCAAGATTAAAAAAATTAATGAAAGAAACACAAGAAGAAAAAACAAATAATAATACTTTATTGGACAATTAAAAAACATTAAAAAAATTAATACATTAAAAAAATCAAAAGAAATAAATAAAAAAAACATTAAATACTTAAAAATAAAAAACATTTAAAAAACAACAATTATAAAAATATTTAAATAAATAAGAAAAAAATAAAAATAAAAAACTTTCAAAATAAATTTAAAGCTTTTAAGATATAAAAAAATTAAAATAACATTAAAAAACCAATTAAAATTAAAAAGAAAAATAATTATAATCATAATTTAAAAAAAATGTGCTCCTCGGGCAACTAGGTGAGCTCAACCCAATTCCAAGAAGAGGGTGAGGGGAAACATGATGATAGGTATCAGTATTTGAGGCATAGGTTACAACACCAGGGTGAAGGTGATAAGGATGAGGAGTATCATCTCACAACAAATGGCTTGGTCAAATTCAGGAATAGGATTTATGTGTCGGATAGGAGTGAGCTGGAGAAGCTTATATTGAGGGAGTTTCATGTCAAGTTATATCTAGGTCATCGAAGGTATCATAATACTTTGGTAGATGTTAAGAAGTTCGATCATTAGTTGAACTTGAAGAAATAGGTGGTTGAGTTTGTTACTATATGTATGGACTGTCAACAGGTAAAAGCAAAGTGTAAGGATCTAGTTGTTTGTTACAACCTATTCTGATTTTAGAATGGAAATGAGAGGTCATTTCCATGAATTTTATTACAGGTTTGCTGAAGACATTGAAGCAACATGATTCCATCATGGCTATGATTGACAGGTCAAGTAAGGTAGCTCACTTCATTGCAGTTAAGTCTACTAATCCAGCAAGTGAGGTAGCTCATATTTTCATCAGGGAGATAATGAGGTTGCATGGTGTTCCCAAGAAGATCATATCAGATAGAGAAGCCAAGTTCACTTCCAAGTTTTGAAAGGAGTTGTTTGCAGGTTTGGGGATAGAGTTAGCTTTCAGTATAGCTTATCACCTGTAGATAGATGGGCAGACAAAGAGGGTTAATAGGATTCTTGAGGACATGTTGAGGATGTACATTATGTATCAGTAGAGGAAGTGGGAGGAGTATCTTCCATAGGTGGAGTTTTCTTATAAAAATGGGTATCAAGAATCCTTGATGATGAGTCCATTTGAGGCTCTCTACAGGAAGAGTTTTAATACTCCTATCAACTGGAGTGATCCAGTGAACAGGGCATTGATTGGACCATGTATGTTAGAAGAGATGGAATAAGAAATGTAGGTTATTAAAAGGAATTTTAAGGAAGCACAAAAGAGAAAGAAGAGCTATGCAGATCAACACAGGGCATTCAAGGAGTTTTAGGTTGGAGAACATGTGTACTTGTGCATCAAACTCAAGAGGAGCTCCTTGAATATTGGATCATGTGCTAAGTTGGTACCTCAGTATTGTGGGCCTTTTGAGATCCTTGATAGGATTGGACCAGTGGCCTACAGACTTGGACTATCGCTAACAATGAAAGTCCATGTTTTCAATGTTTCATTGCTTAAGAGATATGTGCAAAATGTTGATCATGTGATTGATTGGTTTGTATAGCTGGTGGAACTAGAGGGAGAATTCCAACCAGAAACTCAATGCATATTGCAATAGAAACAACTCATGCTCCATAATAGAGAAATCGAGAAAGTTAAAGTGCACTAGAATCACTTTGTGCCCGATGAATCTACATGGGAGATGGTTGATCAGATGTGGGATTTTTCTCCTTCATTATTTGTTGTTTCAAGCAAATGAGTTTTGGTATATGGATATATGTATATGGTTGTAAATACCATGATGAGATGGGTTATAAAGCTCCAATAGGTGGTCATAGGTGCCATAGAAAATCGAGGAAGGTGTTCCACTAAGGGGGAGGGGTTTGTAACATCCCTAGGTTAACGTTCATGTAATAAAGGATAATAAAGGAAAAATAAGACGAAAGTCATGAGATACATATTCCAAGTTGAATGTTGGGCAAGCACTATAGTGGGAATATCTTTTCGTTTATTTATGGCTATGGAAATTGGCAAAGGAAAAGAGGCAATAATTGACATTTATTTATGAAAATAAAGGAAAATAGGAGAAAATGAAGGTGAAGGGACACAAATCTGCATGCTAAGGAAATATGAGGAAAGAGAAGGAAAATGAAGAAAAAGGAGACATCAATAATAAAAAGGCATCAAGGAGACAATTTGCAACTTTTGGCTAGCTAGCTTTGGCCAGTTCACAAATTTTGTTAGTTTTTCCTTGAGAATAGTGTTAGAGAGAAAGAGCTCCAAGAAGAGAAAGCAAACAAGAAAAGGAATGAAAAGGAAGGCAAAGGAAAGTGAAGGAGAGCAAGGAGGAGGTTGGATCAACAACTTCAATAGGAGCATTTTGTAGGTAACAGGTTGCATGTGTGCTTTCCTAGATGAGGTGTGAATGCATGGTTCATGCATTTTTTTTGGGTTCATTTGTTATATTTGGCATGGGTTTTTCCTGGTTTGATAGTGGTTTCAACCTTGCCTTTATATTTCCTAGATAGCCATGGTGTGATGGGAGTCATTCTCGATTGAGCTTTATATTGTCAGAAATTTTTGGAACTAGGTGAGGTGGTGTCAAGAAAATTCCCAAGGGTTTGGGGAGGATATGGTTTTCTCTGAGAAGCCCTCAAAAAGTGGTTGGATAAAGGAAAATTCCTCAAGGTATGCTAAAGAAATTTAGAGGCATCCAAGCTTGGTTTGGTTTGTGATCTCAAGACCGATTCAGGTGAGATTATGATAGCTTGAGGGTGGAGGTGGTTTAACATATGGAGTCCCTAGTTGATTATGTATTGGTTTATCCCATTAAATCCTATATTCATGCTTGGAATATAGCATAACGCTGATTGGCTGAAATTTCAACTCAATCTATGGTGTGTGGTATGTGGAAGTCCTTGATTTGGTTGACTTTTGTATAAGTTAATAAGAGATATTTTCATAGTGTAATCTATGAGCACTTGTACTTGTTACTATGTTGATCTGATGGTTGTTTTATCATGGTTAATATTTTGGTTATATGTTGGTTATATGTTGGTTATAAGCATGGTTTTATGATGTGCTATAGCTATGGATCTTGGTCACGATTTAATAATTATTTGAAGGGTTGATGAATGAATGGGATAACAAGTTTTGTTGCAACTACTTGAGAGGGCATTAGACCTTCTTAGAGATTTTCAAATCAAGTTCAAAGATTAAGATCATATATGCATTCATGATCTATAACTCACATGTTTACCATATGTTTGAAAAAATGTCTAGTGTTTACTAGGCAGTCTAGGTCAAGTTATGGTTTCAATTTTGAATGTTTAGCATTGTTGTCATGTTAAACATTATTCTAGAAAGTTATAGGAAGTTATGGGAAGTGGTTTGAAGGGTAGCCTAGAAAAGTGACTCAAATATTGAGACCATGGGCATTGAACATGGGAATTTAGGTCATAATCATATGGAAGAAAACCTATGCGTGTAGCTGGAGTCCTATAATCACACTCTTGCTTTGTTTTTCTTGCGTTTGGGGTCTTAAGTTAGTGAAAAAATAGTTCTAGCTTAGGGATTGATCACCTGGGGTGGTTGTTCAGCTTTTCAGCGATCTATAGTCCCTATAGGATGTCAATAAGTATTCAGTTTGTAGGTCCCACTTCGTTAACTATAACTTGGAGGTTGGGTCATGTCATAGTAGCACTCAACTTCACATTTACTTGGAGGGATTGTAAAACTTGTTAAATGTGGGGTAGGGGTTTGTGAAAATTTCAACAATTTTAACAACTGGAAATTATTCTTCTAACTTGAAATTTAATTATGCAGTTTATCTGTTATGGAAAAAAGTGAATAAAATTACAACTACAAGTTTCACCATAAAAAAGTTGTGGAAAATAAAATGTCGAAAATTGAGAAATTCTAGCACACACACAAAAATTTCAACATCGTTATTATTAACCCAATGCGGGAAAATCGGTGTAGTAGATGAGGGTTTTATTATTATTCTTCAACAAAAAATCTGAGTACAGTAATTTGGATGCCAAACTAGTAATCCAATTTGAGAGAATCACTGTAAAGATTCTTGTGAGGATTTTCCCTCACCCCACTATTAAAAATAGCAACAAGAAATTCCAATTTCATTTGTCCTCGAATTAAATTGTGAATTACAAATTGTAATTCTTTTCTCATAGCAACTTGTAATAGTTAACTGAGTTAAGTTGACTTAGTTAGCTTAGGAAATTCGATTTGGAAGTATATCTGGAGTCATGTAGGGTGATCCTTAAATTTTAGGGCCCAGGTTGAGTTCTTTGGAGTTGTAATTAGATAACTCAGTCTAATTGAGTTATAGTCAGTTAAACTAGTTCTAATTGTTGAAGGAACTAGTAGAGGTCTAGTAGTGGATTAGTGCACTGATGCATCAACCAGTACCACACCAGTTCACTGAAAATTCACTCACAAATAATTGATGCATGTTAGTTCAGAGGAAGACCCAGTTGAGATTAGAGTGCAGGGGCAATGTACTATCAGTTGTATAATTTTCCAAGTTGTACATATGGTGCGTGCAATCAGTTGAGGACCTATGTCTGGATTGCGCAGTTATGGAGGAAGGATTTCCCAATTAAATATGGGTTGACTCTCCCAGGAATTGTGCAAGGAAGTATGGGCTTGACAGGTAGCTAAATTGGCTAAGTGCTGGCTTGAGTTGGCTTGTGAGGTAGGGTATTTTCTAGTGTGAACAAGCATTTCATTTTCTTCTCAGATCTTTTGGTTAATGCAATATAGATAGTCAAGGTTTTTAGCAATTTCTTTCCCCAGAGAAATATTGTGCTATGTGTGATTGATATTCTTCCTCTTTCTGATTATTGTTTTCTTCGATCATTATTGGTTTCCATTGTAAAGAGTAGAGTAGATTATTGTCTTGTGTTTTATTATATCACATGAGTTGTTGAATCTACAAAAAAGTCTACATGGTATTGGAGTTGAAGACTATATAGAAGAGGAGATTTCGAGTTTCTTTTGAAGGGGAAAATTAAATTTTCATTTCATATGTCGAATTAACAATATGTCTTTCTACGGGTTGTGACTTGAGTATGCCTTGGAAGGCAACTTAAATTACATGGCATGGACGAACATGATGGAAGAAATGCTGGAAGACAATGGCCTCAAATATTTCGTTGATTAAGACATTCCTAAGCCTCCAACATTGGATGCTCAAGGTCTGGCTAAATGGAGAAATTTTTTGGAAAAGGCAAGGTGGATTATCCTTGAGGGAATCCAAGACCACATTTTCTTGAGTCTCCATGGCAAGGAAAGTCCATACTCAATGTGGAAGTCATTAACGAACCTTTTTCATAATAGCAGTGACCATAGGAAATTGTCACTGAAGTACAAACTCATAAAGATCAAGATGGAGAAGGGGGACTCTATTCTGAAATACTTGACCAAGTTCACTCATTTTCGTGATGAGCTTGGAAGTGTTGGGATTACTATTTCCAAGGATGATATGGTGAGCCTAACTCTTCTAGGAATCCCCAAGAGTTGGCACAGTTATCAGGACTATGTTAATGGGAGGGAGAATCTACCATATTGGGAACGCATGTGGTCGGATTTGGTGTAGGAAGAGATTTGGAGGAACACCGAAGATGGATCCTCATCAAAGACTAATGATGAGGAAAATTGTGCCTTAGAAAGTAAGGAATAGAAAGCGAAAGAGAAGGCATCCCATTCCAAATCGGATTCTTGTCATGGAGGCAAGAAGAAGGAAATGTTAAAATTCAAGTGCTTTCATTGTCATACGCTGGGACATTTTGCTACAAATTGTCCACTTAAGAAGTCCAAGAAGAATTCCTCAGGAGGAGCAGTAGGTGAGGTTCTTGCCTCACAATTAAAATTGGACTTTACCCTCATCGCATGCATGGTGTCATCAATGATGGGTAGTTTATGGTACCTAGACAGTGGAGCTTCTTTCAACATGACTGGTAACAAGGATCTCTTTAGTGACTTGGAGGAAAGGATCTCCATATGCATATCGAGATGGGTGAAGACAGGGGGTATAGTGCTATCAGATTGGGTACCATTACCTTTCAGAGGGATTCAGGTACTCCCCGCACTTTGTGAGATGTTATGTATGTTTCTGGTTTGAAGAAGAACTTGGTATCTATTTCAATGTTGGAGGATAGATCCTATGATGTGATATTTTGTAACGAAAGGCATTCCTTCATCACATAGCCATGAGACAGGTAAAGAGGATATGGATTCGGATAAAGAATCTCTACAAGTTGGAGGTAGAAGAGTGTGTTTCCTTGAGCATGAAAGCAGAGGAGGTGCAGAGCCGAGACATTGGTGAGTTGTGTCACAGGAGGTTGGGTCATTTTCATCATGGCACTTTGGAAATCATGTAGCAAATTTCTACCAGTCTTCCCAAAGGTACACTAGAGAAAATTGACACATTCAAAGGCGTACTTTGGGGAAATTCACCAAAGCTTCCTTTCACGACAAAGACAGTCAAGCATAGGCAATCCTAGATTAATTTCATTAATATGTGTGTGGACCATTCTCAATAGCGTCCATGACCAAACACAGGTATTATTTTATATTTGTTGATGATTTTTATCGTAAATGCTAGATCTTTTTCATGCAAAAGAAAGATCGGACTTTTGCAAATATTTGTGAATTTAAAGTATTTGTCAAGAAATATATTGGCAGGAAGGTTAAAGCTCTTAGGAGTGATAATAGTGGAGAGTATGTGTCAAATGAGTTTAAAAAAAGTTGTCGAACAGAAAGCATTAAATGAGAGTTGACAACACCCTATAACCCACAACAGAATGGGATGGCTAAAAGGAAGAATAGAAGCATTGTAGGGGTAGCACAGGCGATGTTGCATGATCAGGGCCTACCAATACATTTGTGGGCTGAGGCATGCAACACAAATATTTATTTGCAGAACAAATTCCCTCATCAAAATCTTAGGATGAGTACACTAGAGGAGGATTTCTGAGGGAAGAGACCAGATGTGGGTCACTTCAATATTTTGGGCTCATCGGTATATTTCCATGTGACCAAAGATGCACGGAAGAAGCTTGAGCATACAGAAGATTTGGGGATATTTGTGGGGCACACTGATACACCTCACAACTATCAAGTGAACCTGTCGACCAGTAGGATGATAACAGTTTGAAGGAATGTCAAATTCGATGAAGAGAAGGCCATTAGATGTTCCCTTGAGAGGGAGATTCAACTACATACAGTTAAGGAAATTTCAGCTCCTAAGGAGGAGCCTTAGATTGATGTGAAGAAGCCACATGTAGAGGATCTGGGAGTGGAGACATCCACTCGTGGAGAGTCTTCTAGAGATGGTAGAAAGTGCACCGAAGAGGATGATAGGTTATTACACGATATGAGAGAGAATGTGGGAGCACCCTCATACCAACGCAGGTAGAGGAGGTCACTTGAGAGGTACACTGGATACATGGCTCTTATGAGTGGATGAGTTGAGACAGAGCCATATTCCTTTGAGGTGGCAATGTAGCAATCAATTTGGGATGATGCCATGGTTGAGGAGTATGACTCCATTGTCAGGAATAGTGTTTTGGATGTAGTCCTAGGACTGGCAGACAAGTCAGTGGTGAGTTCTCGATGGCTTTACAAGGTAAACAAAGCAATGAATGGTAGTGTGGAGAAACATAAGTCCAGGTTCGTGACCCGAGGATTTTCTCAGGTAGAGGGGATTCATTACAATGAGACCTTTACGTGTGTTTCAAGGTACTCATAAATCATATCCATATTGCCACTATTAGCACATATGGGTTGGGAGATACATCAGATGGATGTAAAGACGACCTTCCTTAATGGCATGATTGAGGAAGAGGTGTACATTGAGCAGCCTGAAGGTTTTGAGACCTCTGACTATGAGTCACATGTGTGCTGACTCAAGTGAGTGTTGTATGGGCTGAAGCAAGTACCTCATGCTTGGTACATTAGGATCGATAACTACTTCACCGGATTGGGGCTTCACCAAAATTGAAGCAGATGAGAACCTGTACCATATTGTGGTGGAAGGTAAATTGTTGATTACTGTCTTATATGTCGACAATTTGATTCTGACAGAGAGAGCTCAAAATGAAGGACTTGGGGCTTATGCACTACTTTCTGGGCATGGAAGCATGGAAATATGATGGAGAAATTTTTGTCTCCCAGGGAGAGTATGCGAATGCGATACTGAATAGGTTCCACATGGAGAGCAGTAAACCCATGGAGACTCCTCTAGCAAGTAACTTGAGGAAGGAGGATGTTACTTCCAGTGAAGTAGTGGAAGATACTATTTACAGGCACCTTGTGGGTTCACTCGTGTATTTGGTGAACACATGATTAGACATGTCCTATACAATTAAATAACTTAGTCAACTGATGGTTAGGCCAACCAAGATGTATTGGAAGGTGGCCAAGCATGTGTTGAGATACCTCAGAGGCACTACTTAGTATGGATTTTGGTACATACTGACAGAGGGAGTGAAGATTTAATACTTCACCGATGTGGATTGGGCAGGAAGTGCATCCGACAAGAGGAGCACATCAGGAGGGATCTTCAGTATTTGGTTGGTAGTTGTTTCTTGGTACAGCTAGAAACAGAGATCAGTTGCACTCAGTTCAGCAGAGGTAGAGTACATGGCTTCTAGTCAAGTAGCTTGTGAGGCCATCTGGATAAGGAAGATTTTGGTTGGTTTGTTTGGTCGGTAGATGGATCCAACTGTGATTTACTGTGATAATTAGAGTTGTATCAAACTCTCTGAAAATCCATTTTTTCATGATCTATCCAAGCAAATTGATATTCGATATCATCATCTTCGCAATTGTGTGCAAAGGCAGATTATGTTGTTGGAGTACATTCCCACAGAGGAGTAGGATGGAGACACTTTGACAAAGGCATTGTCAATATGTAAATTTGAGTTTCACAGAGACAAGATCAGGGTAGTTGATAATCCATTTCTTATTGAGAGGGAGTGTTAAAAATAGAAAGCATAAATTCCAATTTAATTTTTCCTTGAGTTGAATTGTGAATTAAAAATTGTAATTCTTTTCTCATAGCAACTTATAATAGGTAACTAAGTTAAGTTGACTTAGTTAAATTAGGAAATTCAAGTTGGAATTCTATCTAGTCATGTAGAGTGATCCCTAAATTTTAGGGGCCCAGGTTGAGTTCTTTGGAGTTGTAATTAGATAAATCAGTTTAACTGAGTTATAGTCAGTTAAACTAGTTCTAACTGTTGGAGGAACTAGTAGAGGTCTAGTAGTGGATTAGTGCATGAGTGCATCAACCAGTACCGCACCATTTAACTGACAATTCACTCACAAATAATTCAGGCATGTCAGTTCAGAGGAAGACCCAGTTGAGATTAGAGTACAAGGTTAGTTTACTATCAATTGTATAATTTTCCGAGTTGTACCGATGGTGCATGAAATCAGTTGAGGACCTATCTTTGGATTGCGCAGTTATGGAGGAAGGATTTCCCAATTTAATATGGGTTAATTCTCTCAGTAATTACACAAGGAAGTAGGGGCTTGGAAAGCAGAAAAATTGGATAAATGTTGGCTTTAGCTGGCTTTTGAGGTAGAGAGTTAGATTATACTTGTGTAGGGATTGTTCTAGTGTGAACAAGCATTGTATTTTCTTCTCAGATCTTCTGGTTAATGTAATATAGATAGTTGGGGTTTTTAGCAGTTACTTTCCCAAAGAAATATTGTGTTATGTGCAATTGATATTCTTCCTCTTTCTAATTATTATTTTCATCGATCATTATTGGTTTCATCTATAAAGAGTAGAGTAGATTCTTGTC
This sequence comes from Pinus taeda, assembly GCA_000404065.3. NCBI lineage: Eukaryota > Viridiplantae > Streptophyta > Pinopsida > Pinales > Pinaceae > Pinus > Pinus taeda. Next base: position 286,879 of record APFE031428814.1, read on the forward strand.
TTGTGTTTTAGTATATCACATGAGCCGTTGAATCTATAGAAAAATGTACACCCATAGTTGATTTCAACTCTAAAACATGGCTCTTCAACAATTCACACTTCCTTCTACATCAGCCTTTGCGCAGGCTTTACTACTGTTGCCTCTGGAAAATCCTAAAATATACAAATTTTCTTCTTTGTGGCTTAGGAACTTGTTTAATGGTCCTCCTGATCATAATCCTGACCACCATCTACTAAATCAATTTCTCCTCCCTCTAGATCGAATTTTTCTATTGTTGCTTCCTACATAGTCCTTGCGTAGTCTCTTTGTGAAAACTCACACTCCCTCAATCTGACTCTTTCAGCACTAGAAATGTCCACCAGAATATTTCCTCACTCCTCTGCCACCTGCTACTCGATCTCTGAATCCTGTTGTTGAATTACTATGCTACTGGAAAATCAACCTGCATAGATGATTGAGTGTCTACACTGGTGTGTTCTCTATCTACCCATCGACCTCCTCTTATAATCACTAGTTGGGACTCGAACGACCAATATTAAAGCATAATCAATGGTTGATATCATTTGTGGATTGATTGGTGTGAGTTTCTAGATGATTCACACCTTATCTCAATTATTTCTAATTAATTAACCCCTTTTCCTAAGTTTAAACTTAGGAAATAATTAAAAATAGGCTAATAACCTAAGCGAGACACTTCTAGGTGAAATTTTCATAAAACAATTTTGGGTTATGAAGAACTTCTGTGTTTTAGCCTCTCCACAAAGTTTCAAGACTAGAAAACCTCTGATGCTATAGAAAATAACACTCCTTGTTAACGAGGAAGGTGTTCTCTTTGGTGCTGCACACTCTGCCACAACACCCTATTTCTGTACCACCCTCTGTCATGTTGTTGATGTCTATTCATCGCCCACTAACTACTGTGAAACTCTAATGCTACATTTGTTATGCTGCTCACATTGCCATATTGTTTCCAACCTGCATCTGCACTGTAACTCCCTCTCAACTATTGTTGTTGCTACTGTAACTAAGAAGCATCTAAAATAATCCATCCATGATACTAAAATATGTTCTCCACCATACTCATTTGTTCTCTAAAATTGATGAATAGAGCTCTTCCTAGAGATTTTCTGAGTACATCTACAACCTGCTCTTTTGTGGGAACATATTGTAGCTAGATCGCTCCACGCTGTACATAATCTCTGATGAAATGACACCAAATATCTATGTGTTTCGGTTTTTCATGAAACATTGGATTCTCAGAGAGTTTGATGCAACTCTAATTATCGAAGTTGAAATTGGTCATGTCCATCCTCTGCCTGAACAAGCTTATGAGTAGCTTCCGAAGCCATATAGCTTCACATGTAGCTATGCTTGCTTCCATATACTCTACTTCTGTAGAGCTTAGTGCTACTGACTTCTTCTTCCTTCTACACCAAGAAACCATTCCTAATCCAATGCTTAAGTAGTACACATAGGTACTTTTCCTGTCCACTGAACTGCTTACCCAATCTGCATCTATGAACCCACATAGTCTAACGTCATCCCCTCGGGTATATCTCAACCCATACTTGATTGTGCCACGCATATACCTCAAAATGTGCCTCATTGTTGTCCAATGTACCCCATTTGGTTCCACCATGAACTAACTGACGGTATGGACCACGAAGTAGATATCTGGCCTAGTGTTGACCAGATACATGCAATAATTGATGATTTTTATATACAAGGTTGCTCAACATCCTTGTCATTTTATTCATCTATTTTCTTCCAGATTATGATAATGGAAGTAGAAATGGGTCTACAATCCTTCAATTTGAATCCTTTAGAATATCTTTAGCGTATCTTTCTTTCCCAAGGAAGATCTCCCCATCCTTTTTCCACACTTCCAATCCTACGAAGTAATGCATCAACCCCAAATCCTTCATGTTAAACTTTGTTGGAAGCTTCCTCTTACAGTTCTCTATGAGCCCTAATGAACCTATCAAATAGGAAAGGTTGGGATTTGCACCACTCTTGACGAATCCCATCTACTCCAAGTAGCTATCAATCTAACTGTACCATCCCTTGGGAGCTTACTTGAGCCCGCATATAGATTTATTTAGTATGTGCACATGAGTGTGCCAATCCCTCTGGTTATTCTATGTACACCTCTTCCTCTCTCACCCCATTCAAGAATGTTGTCTTGATGTCCATCTAGTAAATCTTCCACCCCATCTCAGCTGCTAGGGATATAACTAACTGAATAGAAGTGTATATGGAAACTTGGGTGAAGGTATCCTCATAATCTATCCCCTATTTTTGTGCAAACCCCTTTGCCATGAACCTAGCGTTGTACTTATCTACGCTACCATCTACAACATACTTGATCTTGTAGATCCATCGAGAACATACAACTGACCTATCCTTAGGCCTCGGCACCACCTCCCAAACATCATTCATCATGATAGATTTGCATTCTTCTACCATGGCATCCACCCACACCTAATGTTCTGTGGCTTCTTGAAAGATGGAAGGTTTTGTACCCGAGCCACCAATTCTTGGTACTTGTCAGGCTATCTGCACTCTCTTTTGTTTGTTTAAGGAGCTCCAATGAACTCCTCTGTATCTCTCAATGTCTGACAAAATTCTCTGTTGGTTTGTCCACTAGTGGTGGGAGGTTCAATGAACTCCTCCTCATCCCGCCTCTACTACTCCATCTATTGAGATCTCATTGGGTCCCCTGCTACTAAGGAAATTCTAGTACTGTTCATTGTGTTGTTTCCTTGTGACTATCCCACTGGTGGTCTGATTGGTTACCCCTATTGCTAGACCAATAGAGCTTCAATTGGTTGATTTTGATCACTTGCAAGGATCTCATGAGATCTCTTGAAAGCTCGATCTTCCATGAACTTTATGCCTCGTCTTACTACAATCTTCCTATTTCCAGGGATGTAGATCCTATATGCCTTGGAGGTTTCACTATACCCAAGGAGGAACTCCTTCTTTGCAGTCAGATCTAATTTGGTGTGCTTCTCATCTAGCACATGAAATAATTGATGCTACTAAAGATCTTGAAATGACTAACTTCTGGCTTCTTCCTTGTGAAGACCCCTTCTAGCGTTTTCTTCCCCAACACTCTATGAGGAGTCATGTTATAAATATACATTGTTGTGTTATATTCCTCTGCCCATTGAAGCCTAGGAAAATATTGGTCATATAACATTTCTTTTGCTACCCAAACTATAGATATGTTTTGCAGTCTGCTACCCCATTTTACTATGGATTGTATGGATTTTTCCACTCTCTTCGGATGCCTTCCTTTGCACAAAAATATATGAAGTATTTATTAATATAATCTCCATCATTATCTGAGTGAATCACCTTGATCTTATTTCCTATCACATTCTCCACAAGAGCCTTAAACTCCCTAAAACGATTGAATACCTCATCCTTGGTCTTCAATAAGTAGATCCAAGTTTTATTGGAATGGTGATTAATAAAGGTGACGAAGTATTTGGCCCCACTGAGATATATAGTGGACTTTGGGCCAAAAATGTATGAGTGTATAAGTCCTAACATGCCATCTTCTTTTTTTCACTTCTTGGGAATGTTGTCTTAACATTTTTACCAAGCACGCACCATCTACACACATCATCGTGTTCTGTGCCATGTTCTGGAACCCCTATTACGGTCTCCTTGAACATCTTAAGTGGTCCATGTTGTAAATGTACCATTCTCCTATGTCATATCTCATTCAAATCCTTCCCACTACTACTATCACTACCTATTAGTGCCATTAGAGAGTAAATTTGCAACTTGTTGCTCCAAACTTGAATATGTCTCACCTTCTTCCAATTGGTCACAGGGATGGCGGACTGCGGAGCCTTGGAGGAGTAGCTTGCACAGTTGATGGAGTTCGAAGAGGACAGATTCTTGACTAGATTTCATAAGCAAGTACAGAAGGAACATGAAAAGGCATGGCACGATCGACACATCAAGATGTGCACATTTAAGGTAAATGACTTGGTATTATTATATGATAGTAAGTTAGCTAAGTTTCTGGGAAAGTTTCAGATGCATTGGCTTGGGCCATATGTCATCAAAGAAATTACAAATGGAGGTGCAGTTTAGCTCACGAAGCTAATTGGAGAACCTTTTCTGGGAAGGGTCAATGGAAGCCGGTTGAAGCCATATGTAGGAGATCCGGCTCAATGACTATATCATGGCAGAAAAGTCTTAGTGCTCAAGGAAGCTACAAGGGAGCACGAGACTATAAACTACATTGCCTGGTTTTGGGGACTACGTGACAGGGGGGTTGCACGAAATAGGGTGATGTCACAGTACTACAAGCTACACAAAGGGAGTTGCACTATGGAGGGAGATACCATGTAGCACAACTAGAAAATGACTGTTAGAGTCACTGTTCATGATTTGACAGCTAGGAGATAGTTAAGAGGAGTGAGTGGGTGACATTTAAGGCTGAAATCTTTGGAGATCTACTGCCAAATCAATATTAATGGATGAATTTTTGGGGAAACGGTCAGATTTGAAAATTCCCCTATAAATTACGCATGCCAGTCCAGCAGAGAACACTTTGCACCCTTATAATTTTTGCGTTGTGTTGTCTATTTCTTATGAATCGTGATTTCTTTGAAGCTTTGATTCGTAAGCCCTGCATTTGATAAATTTCCCGATATAGATAAGAAATTCATTTGCGACATCATGTCAGGACCATGTCCCATTGAGACTACAAGCACTGGAGGAACTATCACCTCTGAAGGTGTTGTTCCATAGGCTATGAGCATGGAGGCTCTGACTCCTGTGCCTACAACACTAAGATCACCTAGGCCAAAACCTACACCTATGAGAGAGACCCAAAATCCGAAGAAAGACAAGCAGAAGAGGCCGGTGCTAGTGCATGAGTCACCTAGGAAGAATTATGTTGCCCAGGCGCAGAAGAAGGATAAGAAACCTGAGAAGGTTGTAGATTTGGAATCTAAGGAGGGAGCTGAAAATATAGATGCTGAGGGCATGGAGCCCATCACCAAGTTTCCAGACTATATCCCTCCACATAAAGGGAAGGCTAAGGTCACTAAGCATTCAAATTCAGAGAAATTCGTCATTCATATGCCCATGTTTCCAAAAAAGATAACCTTCGAAGGTCCACGCTTGGCAGGGGTTCCCCTTTTAAAGATGGAATATTGGGACCTCGTTGACCATGAGAGGTTCCCCCAACTCACGACAGAGAACTATATGAGACAAATATATTACAAAGACTTAGGTGTCACTAAGTTGGAGTCAATTGAATGGATCCATGGAGTAGAGAAATTAGGATTGTTGAACCTCCTATGGATGCCCCACTACCACAGCTCTAACATTAATACCACTTGTATACAACAATTTCTTACTTTGGTGCACGATGGATGCTTGTGGCTTGGCAAGCCTATCCCCATCACTGATATGCTCACCCATAGGATCATGCACCTGATGAGCCTCATCATTGGGTAACTATATGGGCCTTAATTCACATCGTAGCTTAGTCAAACCAACTTTTCTCATAACTTATTACATTTTTTTATTATATTTGTTTATGAGGTGAGTTATAGTTGGATATTATGCTTTGTGGTATAATTACATTGAATGCAACATTAAAGGAGAAAATCAAGGAATTGTGGCAAAGACTAAGGTCAAAACTCGAATGGGACAAGGGAGAGGGATTATAGGAGGTAAATCCTCCTCATTTACTACTCCTCCACTCGAATATTCCTCCATTCATCACATCAACTCAGAGTGCAAACAACCAAATCATGAGGACTAGAAGGCAGCCGAGCAAGTGAGAGACAAAGCACTAGTTTATCTCGAGTTTGGGAGCTGAGCCTCCCTCAGTTTAAGGAATTCATTGGGGAATTCAGATGTATAAGAAGAGAGGCCTAGGACCTCAACAGGATTTATATTTTTTATTGTAGAACTCTAATCTATTTTCAAGCTGCAAAACTTGTGACAATTCTATTGATGTAATTTGGTGTTTTGGTAATAAGAATGAGTTTTGTTTTGAGCCATCACTGAGTTAACTCAGAGGGCTCAATCTCTTGGGTTAGGGCCCAACCCTAGCAGCCAAGGCTCCTCTTTATTGTACATGTATGTTTAGTTTAGATTCATAGCTTCATTGTTAATTTTCTTTTTAGATGCATTTCCATTAGAAGTAGTGTAGATTAGATTGGTTGTTTAATAGTTTTTCTTCCATTTGTGCCTTATTTCAAGTAGCAAGTTAGCAAGGAGAAAAAGGATCATCACAACGTTTTTAGTAGGTGTCTCAGCCTCACTTCCTCCCTCTGGTACCATGAATTGAGGAACAGACCCTTATGAAGCCCCACAAACACAGATTTCTAGTTATTTTACGATCTTTGGAGTTTAATGTCTTTAATTTAGTATTTGGTTAATTTTGCAAGGTAGATTTCATTGTCATATTTTTCATATCCATTTCTATAGTAGACCTCACTCATGCTTTCATTCCTTTCGACAACTTTCTCCATGTATAGTATAGGTAGTTGATTCATTAATTCTACTTTTCTAGTTTATGAAAATGTATCTTGTTGCATAGATTTTTGGAAGACACACATGTTTTATGCATAGCAGGTGCTTCAGGAGGAGACTAAGACTTCATAGCCAGTAGCCACCTTCCATTTCATCCACCTTAGCCATCCCTTGTTTTCACCGTCACTTACACTAGTTTTCCATCATTTTTCATAGAAATTCTCCCAAGCACATTGAGCGATTCTAACCATATATTACCTTGGATATTGACTCCTGAGTGATCCTAGACCTTCTTCCACTTAATTCCACCCATCACACACCTTTCATAAGCCTCCCATCACCTCCTACACCTCACATTTAGCTCTCGGTTGTATCTTGTAGGTTTCCTGTAATTCCTACAAGATCATCTTGTAGGTTTCTAGTACATCTTGTAGGTTTTCCTGAAACAGCCTGTTTTGAGGTTGAATTGATGGAAAACCTCTAGGAAGTCACCAAAAGCCTCCTAGGGACCCTCCACACCACCCAACCACTTCATAAACCTTCTATCCATCCGCAAACACCCTTAATCCACCTACCACATCCACAAGAACAATTAGTTTGCATACTTGATTTTGCATAAAAGGGCCAAAAAAGCAAAAACAGATTTAGTTTAGTTTCTTTACTTGCACATTAGTATTGTTTGATGCTTCTTACTTCTGCAAATTAGATAGTAGCATTTGTTTTATGTTTATTTAGCATTTCTGCCTAGCATAGCTTCTTAAATGGTTAATTAGGGAATGGTGTGATTTAGCATTACATGTTGACCTTCTCCATTAATGCAGTGGAGTAACTTTCTTAGAGTAGATTTACCTTTCTTCCATCAAAGAATCAAGCTTCTTCTGACTCCGTAGAAGTCTGGCTTGGAACCCCACAGGTCTCTCGCCAGCTGAACAATGACAATAGGCAGGGCTATCACTTTTACTTGTGCATACAACACTGTCACCTCCAAGTTTGTACGAACCCCAAGTTGATAAGTAAAGTTGGTAGCCTAGTAGTTGCAGCATCCTTGCCACAATACTGACACTCATCACTTTTTGGCACCTTTTCCAGGGAGTTGTCTGAGTAGAATGTGATTACTGCTTTCTTTTCTTATATTTCTTGTCTTCAATATTCCGCCATTAGTTTATTTCTGCAAGAGTAATCTAGTTGTTTCCTTTCTTTCATTTTGCATTGTCTGCTTTCCTTTCTATTTTTCAAGTAATATTTCAATTCAGCAAGTAGCTTTTTCATTATGTCAGTAATTTTCATTCAAAATCAGCAATTTCAATTATGCAAGTACTTTCCAAGTTTACAAAACATACAAAACCAAACCAAAAATATTTCCTTTCATGCCTCGTAGGAATGGGGACAACCTAGGGAAAGTTTTGCCAAATACCCCCATTGCATCTAACAACCAACCTTCTCTCTTCTTCAGTGGCTGTGAACTGGAGGAACCCTTAGGTGAGAAACCTGACATATTTGAAGAACCTAGAGGGGAAGAAGAAGAAGAGGAACCCATTCCTACTGAACCAATGGCTGAAAATAGAAATGATTGAGGGAATAAAGAGAGAGTTTAGGGTGCCTTCCCCATCAGGGAAACCAATGGAGACATTAAGATGAAAAATATAAGCCCCTCTTCCCTACCGCATTTCCATGGATTCACCACAGAGGACCCCGACACTTTCCTATTTGAGTTTGTTTTTATATGCCAAACCTATGACTATATAAATAATGAGAAAAAGTTAAAGATATTTCCATCTACCCTCAAGGATGTAGCATTGTGCTGGTTCATGGGTTTACCTGGAGATGGCATCACAACTTGGGCTCAGATGCAGCAGGCCTTTAACAACAAATATCGGGACTACTGTCAGTCAAAGGATACTAAAGAAGAAACTTTCAGGATGACCATAGGCAATGATGAATCCCTAGAGGATTACAAAGAAAGATTCTAGCTTAGTTACAAAAGGGCCAAGTGCACACTTGACCCTGAGTCACTAAAGTTGGTCCAGCTTAGGGGAGTAAAAGAAGATCTTCTGGATACCTTACATTTGTTAGCAGGAGGAGATATCTACCAATTACCCTATGAGGATATCATGGTTGTCTTTAGAAACCATTCTAGGGCAACCGAGAAAAAGGGTAGGGGTAGTCAACCTATGGTCAGTACATCGTCTTCCAACTCATCCATCAAGGGTGAAATCAGAAACATGTTGAAATATTTCAAAAGCAAGATGCTGCAAACCCTTGCCTTGAAAATGGACACCATGAACATTAAGAGGAAGCAGGAGGAAGCAGAGAGAGCCTTGGCCATTTTTTTTCCTAGATGCACCCAGAGGCATCCTAGGAATGAATCTCCATTGAACTCTATTGAAATTTGCTCGGTCTGTGAGGAAAACCACTCCACAGACGTGCCCTTATTTGCCCGGACTCAAAGCTGTATATCAAGGAGCTGAAGGGGTCACTGAGCAACTTTGCTACATTAACCAAAGGAGACCTCATGGGCCTAGACTATACCAACAGGGCATGTAAGGGTTGTCCCATGCATATTACAACCCCAACCAAACCACAACCATACCTTCTCCCCCTACTCATCCTTCCTAGTCTACACCCACTCCTTGGTCCTATGCATCTTAGTATCACTCCCAGCTAGCCAGCCAATCATTTAAACCTTATGCTCCACCACAACCTCAGTGGAATACACCACTCCAGGGGTGGAGGCCCCAATACAACAATTCTTCAGCTCTATTGCCTCCACCAACTGCCCAACCATAGCTCCTACACTTTGCTCCACCCAAGCAACCCCATATGCATCCCTAGAAAAATCCAAACCTGAACAATAGGCAGGCTCAACACGTATACAATGGAGAGACATCATATCCAGCTTATGCTATGGAAATCCAGGAGATTAACCTGAGATTTGGGAGAGTTCTCCCGGATAACCAACCTCCACCTCCACCTAGGGAGGTTGAGGAAGAAAGAGAGGAAAGCAACAACTTTTGGGAGAATTGAAAAACCTATGTGTAAATATCCCACTTCTCCAGGAAATAAAATATGTTCCTATTTACAATAAGTTGATTAAGGATAAGTGCTTCAATCATCTAGGGAGGAAAAAATGGATGCCCCTACCATTAATGTCATTGAGCAGTTGTCCGACTGAATGCTGGGGTAGGTAATCTATCTAAACAATTTGGACCCTGGAAGCCCTGTAATAGATGTGCACATCAATGTGATGACCAAGGACACCATGCTCAAGCTCAACCTCCAAGGTTCATTGAGGAAGACCACAACAGTTCTGCAACTTGCAGACCATTCCATAGTAACCCTTGAGGGAATTGTGGAGGATGTGATGGTCTTCATTGACTCTTGGGAGTACCCTGCATATTTCCTAGTTCTCCAGCCTAAGGCTAAGCTTATTGGTTACCCTCTCATCTTTGGGAGGCCATGGTTGGCCACTTCTGATGCTTACATTAGCTGCAGAGCTGGAAATATGACCATCAAGAATGGGCATATGTCCAAGCAGTTAGTCATATACACTCATTCTCAACCTTCTCTAGAACATGCCTTACCTTTATGGTTGTAGGAGGAGGAAGAAGATGAAGTCTATTCCACCCAACTTTATGCTTTAGAAGCAACCATGGGAGGAGGATAGCAGGATGAGGATTACTTGATTAAACACCTACTCCAAAGTCCAACTCCTGGTTCATTACCCTTAGAAGAAGCAGTAAAGGAAACCCATAACAATAATCTAATTGACTTATGCTTGGCTGATTCCAACCCACTCTTTGTTGAAGCCATAGAATTCTGCCTAGAGAGAACCTTGAAAATCAATCCATCTCTTTCTGCTCTCCAAGAAGCGAAGTTATGCAACATGTTAAATGAAAATCTAGAAGCCTTCGCTTGTAGTTACAAAGAAATGAAGGAGTACACCCCTCAGTGTGTACTCACCACATATACATCAAAGAAGGTTGCAAGCCGGTCCAACAATCACAAAGGAGGATGAATCTAGCTCTTAAATATATAGTCAAATAAGAACTGCAAAAACTGCTAGATGTAGGATTCATTTACCCTATCTCCAACAGTGAGTGGGTCTCTCCTTTGGTGTTAGTTCTCAAGAAAAATGGTAAGTGGAGAATTTGTGTTGATTACAGGGAGTTTAACAAAGACACAAGGAAGGATCATTTTCCTCTACCCTTCATTGACCAAGTGCTAGATGGTCTGGTAGGGAAAAGGTTTTTCTCTTTCCTAGATGGATTCAATGGGTACAACCAAATCCATATCTGCCTAGAGGACCAGGATAATACCACATTCACTTGTACTTGGGGTACTTTTTCCTATAGGGTCCTTCCTTTTGGACTATGCAATGCTCCTTCCACTTTCCAGAGAGTAGTCTTGAGTATTTTCATTGAATTAGTCCATGATGCAGTGGAGATTTATATGGATGATTTTACACTTTATGGTTGTGATTTTCAAGAAGCCCTGTCTAACCTAGGAAAAGTACTGTACAAATGCATTGAAATGAACCTATCTCTTAGTCCTGAAAAATGTGAATTTTTAATGACTGCAAGGACTGTGCTAGGTCATTCAATATCTCAACAAGGACAGCTGGTGGACCCAAACAAAATAGCTATCATCCAAAGGGTCCTACCTCTTCAAAAGTAGAGAGATGTCAAAAGTTTCCTAGGGTTAGTAGGATACTACTGAAGGTTCATAAAGGACTTCAACAAGTTGGCCTCTCTTTTATTTGGTTTGTTGGCAAAAGAATTCGAGTTTATATGGTCAAAAAGTTGTCAAGAGGCCTCAGACATCCTAAAGGATATGTTAACCACTACAACGATTCTCCAAGGCCCAAATTGGGCCCTCCCCTTTCATATTCATGTTGATGCCTCACAAAAAGCCATAGGAGCAGCCCTAGATCAGATAGATGAAAAAATTCCTTATGCTATCTATTTTATCAATAAGAATTGATCAAAGGCTGAACTAAATTATACAGTGACCGAAAAGGAACTCCTGGCTATTGTGCATTCATTAAACAAATTCAGGCATTATATTATAGGTTATCAAGCATTTGTGCACACTGACCATGTTGCAATCAAATATTTAATGAACAAAACAAATGTGAATGCTAAAATTATAATATGGTTACTTTTACTAAATCCATTTGATCTAACCATTGTTAATAAGCCTGCTAAGGAAAATGTTGTTGCAGACTTCTTTTCTAGAGTAAATTTTCCTACAGGTGAAGAAGGAATGGTGGATGACTAGTTACCAAATGAACACTTATGTTCTATTTCAGTTCTATCTCCATGGTTTGCTGATATAGCAAACTATTTGGTATCAACACAGTTCCCACCAAACTTGTCCTCCAAAGAAAAGAGAAAGATAGTTGGGAAAAACACCCCTTTCACTTAGATTGTGGGTAATCTTTTCAAACTCAACCTAGATCAAATCTTGAGAAGGTGTGTCAGGGAGGAGGAAGTCTTTGACATCCTTCTAACCTATCACGATGGGCCTTGTGGAGGTCACTTTGCAGCAAAGAGGACAAAATCAAAGTGTTCCAAGTAGGCTATTATTGGCCCGCTCTTCATCAGGATGTGAAAAAATACACTAGTCATTGTGATCAGTGCCAAAGGATGGGAAGGCCTACTCCAAGAGATGAAATGCCTCTACAACCTCAAGTGACTTTTGAGCCATTTGACAAGTGGGGCATGGACTTCATTAGGCTTATTGACCCTCCTTCAAAGAAAAAACAATACATTATTGTGTGCACTGATTATTTGACTAAGTGGGATGAAACCAAGGAAATTAAGGAAGAACATAAGAGAAGGTGGCTAAGTTCCTAAGGGAGAATGTATTCTACAAATTTGGGTACCCTAGAGAGTTGCTCACAAACCAAGGCATCCAGTTTACCTCCAACATGATTGAAGGCTTGCTCATAAATCACAAGATCAAGCATAGAACCTCCACTCCCTATCATCCACAAGCTAATGGGCAAGTGGAGGTGACCAATAGAGCATTGGAGGGCATCTTGACCAAAGTGGTGAGCAGTAGCAAGAAGGATTGTGTAGAAAGACTAGTTGAGGCCACCTGGGCCTATAATACCACATGGAAGACCACCACTAGATTCACACCCTATGAACTGGTCTATGGGAAAAAGGCCATGCTGTCCATTGAATTTGAATATAACAAATTAAAGATGACAGCCCAACGAGATCTAGATCTCAGCAGCGCACAAAAAGAGAGATTGTTCTAGTTGAATGGTTTGGATGAATTCAGAATGCAGACCCTCCTACATATAGAGGTAGTTCAACTTCAGAGGAAGATATGGCATGATAAAAATATCAAGGAGAAGCAATTTCAGGAAGATGATTGGGTGTTGTTATATGATTCTAGGTATAAAGACTTCAAGGGCAAGTTAAGGACAATATGGATTGGACCTTATGTTGTGGAAAGATGCCATGATAATGGTTCAGTGCAAATCAGAACCATAGATGAAGAAGCCATTCCTTTGCTTGTTAATGGACACCGATTGAAAATTTACAAGATACCTTTATCAAAACAAGAGTTCATTGATGATATCAATAAAACATTGATGATGGTGGAGCAAGTTCTAGCTCCTCCCTCATCAAATCATTGAGAAAAAGAAAAAATAATAAGGACTCAGGTGATAACCTCCATGAGGCGCCTGAGTACCATCATTGGGTTCAAAACCTCTTGAGGCAAGTCAGTGGTGTCAAAACAAAGAAAACAAAGAGAAGAAAAATAGAATAAGAAAGATCCCTAGGTGAAAAACTTTCTTGAGGCGTCTAGGGAAAACAGCTAGGGTGAAAACCTCTCATAGGCAACCTAGTTGTTTTTCAAAAAAAAAAAAATTGATCATGAAATTTTCATTTGCAGGTCAGAAAGAAGGACGGTCAAGGAGCAAAGGAGGATCCCAAAGAGACCCCTCTAACTCACATATTTATTTTTCCACTCATTACCATGCATCCCTCTATCATTTCTGTTGTTTTTTTCACTCCATTGCTTCAGTTTATAAAAAGACTGTGTTTTCTACAGGATCCCCTGAAAACCTACACGATGATCCTGTAGGAATTACAGTGACCCAAAAATCCTACAGAAAGCATTTCGAAGGAAAATGATGGACTTTCTAGGCCCTTAAAATTCACCCTCTTCATCATCTATCACCACACCTTGTCCACCATCATCATCCCTGCACTCACCATTAGAAAAAATCAGTTTCAAGAGTATTTTTTTTCTCCAGTCTTTGAAAAAAGGGGAACAAAGAGGAATAACTCCCACTCCTTCTTTCCATCCATGTCACCATCCTCACATCCCCAGCAAGAAGAATGATTAAAGAGTTTTGAGGGAGAAGTAGCTACAAGACATTCTGTAGGAAATCCTGTAGCAGCCTATCCCATAGAATACCAATCATACCAGCAATAAGCCTTCAACATAATGATCCAAGAGCTCCAAAGCAGCAACATCATATCTTCAACCATAGGTACCTGCATAAACAAAGAAGCCATTAGCAGACATCAAGAGGAGGAAGAAGAATAACATGTAACAAATATACATAGCAGCACCTCTGGTCTTCGATAACTGCAGCATAGCATTGGAACCATAGGTAAGTATCCTGCTCGCTCTCTCATATGCATCATGTAGTAAAAAAAATGTAAGGGTTACGAGATAGTTGGTTTATAAGTGAAAAGGTGGCCAGTTAACTTGGCCACCTTTATTTAGTCAACACATGCACAACCGGGTGTTCTCTCACACATGGTTGCAGTCAACTCAAACACAGAGAAGGAGTAGGAAAAAAGTAGTTAAAACTACGGATCCATAAGGCAGGAGATGATTACGAGGAGTGGGAAATGATGAGGTGGTAGTGGGGATCAATAGTCCAAAAATGGAAACGTGCCTTTGCTTCCAACACACCACCTCACTCTGAATCACCATAAGAGGAAATAAAACATCATTCCCATGCATTCATGCAATTCACTTCCTCGAAACTCCCTCACTCAAGTCGCTCTCGTGCATAGACAACCCACCGGAAGAAAAACTCCATCATTTCACTACACCGGAATTCCTATAGGATTGCACAGGAATTCCTACACGATCATGCACAGGAATTCCTACAGGATACATAGAGATTGTCTACAAGATTGGCAGGGAAGAGTTCAGAAGCGATATCACAGGAGTTTGTCACTGCAAACAATCTAAAGAGGTAGGCTTTGTAATTACATCCCTCTTTGCAAGTAAATGAACTAGAAATCCTCTAAGTTTGAGTGAATTTAGCAACTGTGTAAGGGAATTACATACGCAGTCATGTCTATTTTGGTTTTGCATTTGAAAAATTGTTTCAACCCTCTCATTTTCTCCTCAAACTTCACCAGCAAGATGACAGGAGGGTTTAATAGGAGAGATCCCACCAACGCTGTGAGAATCCAACAACACCCCCAAGTTCTTGAAATCTTCACAAGACATAATTGGATGGGGTTTTTCGAAAACTTCAGAGGGTATGATGATGAGGTGGCTCAAGAATTTTCTCTCTCCCTCACTCCACTCACCAGAATCCATGCCACTATTGTAATAAGGGGCCTCACTATAGATCTCGCCCCTGAGATCATCAATAGAGTCACCACACTTCCCCTAGGAATACCATGGAGGAAAGAAGACAAAGGAGATAGCAAGGTTGCCAAAAGAAAATTATTTTTTGAAGGTGAGGAACCCACTAAGGAAAAAAATGGAGTAAGGAGGGAAAGTCTGCCATATCCATGGAATGAGGTAGGCTACCAACTGATCAAATACATTTCATGTGAGGGTAGGTATAGTGTGGTCTATGGCTATCATTTCAGGATGCTTGAAGAATTGAGATTTGGAGCAGAAACACCCCCTCACCAAAGGCTCATCATACCATACTTCCTACCTCAATCACTCATAGAATCAAGCATCAAAGTGAAGGAGGGAAATTCCCAACAGTTATCTCACGATGGGTTGATTAGAATCCTCATAGAATATTCCCTCCAAAACCTCAAAACTCTTATAACATGGTTAGTTTTCAGAGACATGCCAACAGAGGATGACATCAGAGCTCTCACTTATGATGTTAGTGCCACTGTTAGTGAAGAGGAAGTAAAACAAGAAGAGGAATATACATAAGGAGATAAGGATGAGATGGATGAATAAGTAGTTGGAACAGAGGAACATGATGAAGATGAAGAAGAAGAGGGAGAAGAGAAGGAGGATGATGAATAAACATAGGAGGAAATTAAGGAGGAAACTGATAGAGATGATGAAGATCTACATGAAGAAGACAAGAAGGACATAGAGGAAGAAGGCAATGGAAAATAGGGGACAGAAAACAAGGAGGAGTCACCTAGGGTGTCTCCAAAATCCACTTAAAGAGAGGCAATAACTGCCCTCACTGCTCTTAGCACCCCAATCAAGTAAAAAGGAAAAAGGTAGAGGCAAACCCCATTATATTTCAGGACAAGAAAAAGCACAAGAATAAGACATGGGAAGCCCAAAGAATCAGACAAAATGCCTTCCCCTAAGCCCCTATCACCTATGTGAGGAGGCCTACTACTAGATCAACTTCATCCAAGGGAAAGGCAATCCTACAAGATACTCTGTTGAATCTACAGGAGGCACAGAAATTAGAAAGGAAGGTAGGGGAGCAAAAAAAAACTAAAGAAGAGGACCCATAGAGAAAATAAACCAACCCCCAACCTAACCTGGACTCCTATTACCAGTTTATTGAAGGAGGTAGGGTCACACCTCAAAAATTTTCCATCCCACTATTCTTTGAGCTTGAGAAGGAGAGAACCAGAACTCACCGATGGATGCAGATCGCTAAATCAAAGGGGGTGGAAGACATTGGGCACATGGAAGAGAAACTAAAGGAGATAGGAAGAGAGCTAAGTGGCTTGAAGGATAGAGAAGCTATAAGGAGAAATAAACTAGAGACAAAAAATGCATGGTTGAGGGGACATCTGCAAGAAAGAGAGCATCAATTGGCATGTATGGCTAGTCTCTCTTTGGAAGCAATCCAATGTAGGATGCCAACTAAATCCTACGCTCTCTACCTCAAATAACAATGGTTTTAGTTTCAGATTAAGACCCTAGCACAAAGAGGCACCATGCCATTTCATGACTACAAGCAGTTTATTGATCTTTGTGATCAAAGTACACTAGAAGATAGGGCCAAAATGGCTGAGTTTTATTTGCACAACATGTTCCTCATAGACATGAATGTATGGGAGCCTAATGCCAAGCTAGGAGATCTACAATTAATGGATTTTTCATCATGGATGAACCATGAGGAGTCAAGAGCTACATAAATGAAAAGGATATTTGCAAGAGAGCAAACTGAACCTCTGCTGATCAGAGATGAACAATCAAATCCCATGGCCCTCATCAATACCCATAATTTGATTGCAAATTATCCTCAAATGGCACCTAGATATCTTGTTGTCCAAGAGAAATAAATTTCACATTTTGAGGACATGTTCATATTGCTAGGAGATGATAGTATACATGCTTGCCTAGGGAGATGGAACACACTACCATATAGCTTAAAGATAAGAGAATAACACTCTCCTAAAAGGTTGAGATAGGCACTCAATAGGACACCTATGCATAAGCAATCTATGCAAAGGTTGAAGGTCAATTGTATAGGCCTAAAAATTGGTCCACCGCTACTCTTAGGGATGCTAGAAGGGAGAAAAGAAGAAGAAGAAAAGAGGTAGTGGGAAGAGGTAGAAAAGAAAGAAGGGTTCTATTAACAAGAAGAGGAGACCATAGCGGAGGCACGGGATGTGAGAGAGGCCACTAGAGCCATGAAGGATATGGATATTGATTAAGTTTCTCATAGGATGAGCAACACTTTCTGTAGGGGGGTGATGACGAGCCTCATCATTAGGTAATTATATGGGTCTTAATTCACCTCCTAGCTTAGTCAAGCCAAATTTTCTCATAACTTATTACATGTTTTTTATTATATTTTGTTTATGAGGTGAGTTAGAGTTGGATATTATGCTTTGTGGTATAATATGCATTGAATGCAGGATTAAAGGAGAAAATCAAGGAATTTTCACAAAGACTAAGGTCAAAACTCAAATGGGACAAGGGAGAGGGATTGTCAGAGGTAAATCCTCCTCATTTATTACTCCATTTAAATATTCCCCCACTCATCACATCAGCTCGGAGTGCAAACAACCAAATCATGAGGACTAGAAGGCAGCCGAGCAAGTGAGAGACAAAGCACTAGTTTATCTCGAGTTTGGGAACTAAGCCTCCCTAATTTTAAGGAAGTCATTGGGGACTTAAAATGTATAAGTAGAGAGGCCTAGCACCTCAATAAGATTCACATTTTTGATTTTAGAATTCTAATCTATTTTTGAGTTGCAAAACTTGTGACAATTCTATTGATGTAATTTGTTGTTTTGGTAATAAGAATGAGTTTTATTTTGAGCCAACACTGAGTTAAATCAGAGTGTTGAAGCTCTTGGGTTAGGGCCCAATCCTAGCAGCCAAGGCTCCTCTTTATTGTACATGTATGTTTAGTGTAGATTGATATATTCATTGTTAAGTGTCCTTTTAGATGCATTTCCATTACAAGTAGTGTAGATTAGATCGGTTGTTTAATAGTTTTGCTTCCATTTGTGCCTTATTTCAAGTAGCAGGTTAGAAAGGAGAAAAATGATCACCACAAGTTTGTTATCAGGTGTCTCGGCCTCACTTCCTCCCTTCAGGACCATGACTTGAGGGAGGGACCCTTAAGCAACCTCAAAAACATAGATTTCTAGTTCTTTTATGAGCTTTGGAGTTTGTTGTCTTTAATTTAGTATTCGGTTAATTTTGCAAGGTAGATTTCATTGTCATCTTCTTCATCTCCATTCTGTAGTAGATCTCACTCATGCTTTCATTCCTTTCAACAACTTTCTTCATGCATAATATAGGCAGTTGATTCATTAATTCTTCTTTTCTAGTTTATGAAAATGTATCTTGTTGCATATATTTCTAGAAGAGACACATGTTTTATGTAGAGAAGGTGCTTCAGGAGGAGAGTAAGACTTCATAGCGAGTAGCCACCTTCCACTTCATCCACCTTAGCCATCCCTTGTTTTCACCATCACTTTCACTAGTTTTCCATCATTTTTCGTAGAAGTTCTCCCAAGCACATTGAGCAAATATAGCCATCTATTACTTTGGATATTTGATCCTAGACCTTCTACCACTCCATTCCACCCATCAAACACCTTTCCTAAGCCTCCCATCACCTCCTACACCTCACATTTAGCTCTTGGCTATATCCTGTAGGTTTCTTGTAATTCCTACAGGATCACCCTGTAGGTTTCTAGTACATCCTGTAGGTTTTCCTGAAACAGCCTGTTTTGAGGCCGAACTGATGGAAAACCTCTAGGAAGTCACCAAAAGCCTCCAAGGGACCCTCCACACCATCCAACCACTTCATAAACCTTCTAGCCATCCTCAAACAACCTTAATCCACCTGAGACATCCACAAGAACAATTAGTTTGCGTACTTGATTTTGCATAAAAAGAACAAAAAAGAAAAAACAGATTTAGTTTAATCTCTTTACTTGCATATTAGTATTGTTTGATGCTTCTTACTTATGCAACTTAGATAGTAGCACTTGTTTTATGTTGATTTAGCATTTCTGGCTAGCATATTGTCTGTTATGCTCTTAACTTGCAAATGATACCCAAATACAGAATATGCGAAGAAAAGAAACCCGGAACACAGAATATGAGAAGAAAAGATACCCAGAACATAGAATAGCAACGATTTTATTATTCAGAGAGTAATGTTCACTTGCCTCTTCGAGGGGGCAACCTCCAATAGAGCAGAGCTCGATTACAAAATAAGACACGATACTCCTCGTAGGGAGTTTCTATGACTCATACATGTAATACCACGGGCCAATACCGCGGTATTACTAATACCATCTATCTAATACTACGACCCATTTGCAACTAACTGTGGTTTCGTTATTAATTGCGGATTAACCACTTACAATTATTAATATGGGCTTTATTGACTCTTAACTATGACGTGGTCCCATTGCATAGATAAGGGGGTTAGGGTGGGACCCTAACATGCCCACCCCCTTAAGACTAGCCTTGTCCTCAAGGCTGAAGCTGCGGAAACTGCTGCAGAATAGTGGCTGGCTCCCAAGTTGCACTTCTGGAGAGGTGTCTTTCCATTTGACTAGGACTTCCTTAATCATGCGGCCTCGCAGTTGCTTGACTCGTGCGTCGAGGACCTGTTCTGGTTGAAGCTAGATGGCCCCTTCTTCGTCCAATTCCGGTAGATTATTTTGAATTCTGGAATTGTTACCAATCACTTTCTTGAGGCATGAGACATGAAAAACTGGATGGATTTTTGCAGTAGGTGGCAAAGCCAACTTGTAGGCCACTTCTCCAATGCGTTGAAGTACTTGATATGGTCCGTAGAATTTGGGAGAGAGTTTCTGACATCCCCTGTCTTTGAGTGATGTTTGCTTATATGGTTGGAGCCGTAAAAAGACCTGATCCCCTTCTTGAAATTGGCGCTCTGAGCGATGCTGGTCTACCTGTTGCTTCATGTGGTTCTGAGCTTGATGAAGATTCTCTCGAAGATGGGCGAGCATAGTTGCGCGGTGTTGTAGGAGTTGATCCACTGCTTGGACTTTTGAGCATCCTTTGAGATACAAAGTAGGTGAAGGTGGGAGTTGACCATATACTGCTTCATAGGGAGTCATTTTGGTGGTGGCATGATAGTTGGTGTTATACCACCATTCTGCCAGAGGTAGCCATTGTACCCAAAGGTGTTGGTTTTCTGAAGTAAAACACCTAAGGTAGGTTTCTAGACATTTGTTGACTGCTTCAGTTTGACCATCTGTTTGCGGATGGTAGGAAGTACTGAGTTTTAGTTGAGTGCCTTGTATTCTGAAGAGTTCTTGCCAAAAATTGCTGGTGAAGATCGGGTCGCGGTTGGACACAATAGAAGTGGGCATGCCATGCAATTTGAAGATCTGATCCATGAAAGATTGAGCAACCAAAGTTGGTTTAAACGGGTGGGGTAGAGCGCAGAAATGAGCATACTTCGACAATCGGTCCACAACCACCATGATGACTGACTTGTTCCCTGACTTTGGAAGACCTGTAATGAAATCCATAGAAACCTCCATCCAAATTGATGCCGGAATGGGCAATGGTTGTAATGTGCCTGGTGTATTGACGGTTTCCCCTTTGTGGCGTTGACAGACATTGCATTCGGTTACGAAGGTAAGGATGTCCTTTTTCATGCCTGTCCAAAAAAATGATCTTCTGGTGTGAGCATACGTCTTCTGAAAGCACGAATGTCCTGTAATGGGAGATGAGTACAATTCTGCCAAAATGCAACTTTTGAAAGTGGATGTTGGTGATATTATGACTCTGTCCTTGTAGCGAAGAATATCATCCTACCACGAATAGCCCTTGGTGGAATTGGGATCTGCCTGCAATTGAGAAATGAGTTGGGAGAGCCCAAGGTGTGAAAACCATTCCCTGCGAGCTTCTTCAATCCATTCTGGAATGGGGAGGGAAATAGCTAGCAGGGTACTTTCCCCCTCAAATTAGCGAGATAATGCATCTGGTACCCTATTGTCTTTCCCTTTCTTGTAAATGATCTCATAATCATATCCCAACATTTTGGCTAGCCATTTATTTTGTTGTGGGGAGGATAGGCGTTGCTCCAAAAAGTATTTAAGACTGTGATGATCTGTGCAGATTTGGAAATGTCGCCCCAATAAATAAGGTCGCCAGGTGTCGACTGCATGT